>JANHGB010051728.1:0-20419 GCA_026283785.1 Coracopsis vasa | reverse complement strand
CCTTTGAAACATTCATTTCATATTCCCAGGGTGGCACTGAATTCCTCCCAAGATAGGAACATCTTACAGCATTCTGAAAGCTGCATGGAGCTCAGTATAGTAAGAGAGAATAGAGGCTTCCTGGTCTACTCTCTATTCTGAAAACTATTAGTTTATTAATAGAGCTGCATGTGTGAGATACTAGTAAAGTATTGCAACTTTTGTTGTTTGGAGATTATTTGTTTGTTTCGTTTTGTTTGGCTGCTGTTGAGGGGAGGGCTATTGGATGGGAGGGGCGTTTGAGGGTTTTTTTATTTGGTTTTTGGTCAGTTGTTTTCTGGGGTTTTGTTTTGTTGGTTGGTTGGTTGTTTTGTAATTTAGGATACTTGCTAGCCAATCTGGTTGGGCAGAAAAAGAGAGAAAACATTATGTCTAGCTCAGTAGTCTTCTGATGTTTGGGTTGGTAATATGATTACAAGTGTCATGGGGCTATAAGGCACAGAAAACAGTACTGAAGACTCCCTTGTTCACAGGCCTGCCTGCGTAGATGTCAGTATTTGTGTTATTTCATTGTCTGACTTTAATTAGATGACTGACTAACGAAAGAAGTAGCAGAACAGGACATTACCACATCATATCATGCCTAATCCCAAATCCAGACTTCTGTGAGACTTGAAAACATGAAAATTATATTTCTGTCCTATGTCCTGAAAGTATGGCCTCCTTTCCACTGTCCTGTGATGAGGTGAGTCACATGTTAAGTAGAGCTGACACACTGTGGGATGGTATCTAAAGATGCATATAAAATTTTACCTGTATGGTTTGAAAACTGAACAGAGTTCACCGTATCAACTTCAAATCCCAAAACCTGTAACAGAACACAGGAATATTTCTTTTAATAACACGTTTGTTAACACATCATCAACATCACAAAACACAAGAAAGGATTCTTATTTCACAGCGCATATTTAAAAATTTTAAGTGCTGGTTTAAAATGAAAGCTGAGTCAACATACATTCAGCATAAACAAACAATGCAGTACTTTCCTACAGCAGTGAACATGGAACAAAAGCAACATTGGAAACAGCATCACAAAAACAGGGTTCTGGATCTGCTGGTCAGAGTCCATCTGGAGATAAGGATGGAGAGACTGGTCCAGTAGCAGGCACCAAAGCCCTGAAGAAAGCCTTGGCTAATCTTTCTTAGCAAGAAAAGCAGTCTAAATTTCAAGGTTCTAAATTAATGCAAAATATGGAGGGAAGATGCTGTTAGCATTCCAGAAAGCAAATCTTTCTAAAAGGGTGACAGAAGCATCTTAAAAAGGATCAGTGTTATGAGCCATATTTGGATGCCACAAGCAGTTTCTTTACAACTAAAAGAGAATAGAAAGAAATCACAGAGAATTAATTTGGGACACAATTAGGCAATGAAAGGGAGAGAGCTCTTAAAAACACAAAGTAAAAAAAGCCCAAAGCATGTTCCAAAAAACACCCACTAACTTGCATTATCAGCAATTCAAATATTGAAACATCCAAGAATTTGCTAGTACAATCAAGAAACACATTCTTGTTGCCCAAAGAGAGATAAATATAATGAAAATAAGAGCATCAAATAAGGAGAAAACTAATGAGGAGTTTTAATCTGGCAATACATGCTTAATACAGACAGGTACTGCTGCTCAAGCCATTTTTAGACATTTTTATCTGCCATGAAAGAAATTATAATGCAACAATGATATAACAGTCTGACATTTAATGTTTGTTTCCGCATCCTACTTGTTCTGAGTAAGAATTCTCCTCAAAAGAAGAGCTGCTATGTATGGCTCAGTGAGTCATACCAGGAGATAATAGTAATGATGCACCACTGCTTATGATCCACTTTCAGGCAATTTGCTGATGGGGGAGTGAACAAACGAAGCTTTTGCCAGTCACGTTTTTCACCGAGATGCATGCCTCTCCCTTTTAATCATGAAGGCAACTCCTTCACACGTATTAAAAATCTCTGGGTTTATGGTGCCAGGCATTAGGTTTTTGCTGTGCATGTACTTTCTTTTGCACATGAAAGCCATTAAGTGATAAGCCGTTATTTCAAACCCTGGGCCATTACAAGATGGAGGTACGTGCTGCAACAGGTAGTCCCTTCTGCCCACAGCGCTGCATTTCTGTCATTTCTGCAGCTCAGAGTCAACACAGGTCTTCACAGAGTAAGTCTCTTCTTTAGTACACAATAGATGTTTCTGTTAATTCCTAACCAAAAAGATAAGTAATTTTACATTAATGATAGACAGAATGGTGGGTTATCTCAGCCTGAACAAGTTAAAATTAACCTCAGCTACTACTCTCACGCCAGGTTTTTGTTTCGCCTTTACTTTAAAAGCACAGGAATTAAAGGGGTGAGAACATGGCAATACCTTGGTTATTATTATCATAACCAATATATTGTTATGAACTTTGCACATGCTTTTCAAATAAATAAATGAGAATACTGCCTCTAACCAGACTGTTATCCCATATTCATTTCCTCTCCCTGCAATGAACAAACCTAAGTAGTTCTTATTTCCTTCAAACATCTTGACAACAATTGTGAATTAATCCATTTCTGTCCAACATTCAGATCATGTCTCTCCAATTATTTAACACCTGACACTACAGAACATACTTACTGTGATTTACTAACTAATCAGGTTTACACTTAGTGCTTTAGGGAAGAAGAGCATGTGTAAGTGCTTGTAAGGAAGGCTGTTTACTACAACACAGATAAGCACTGTAGCAGCTGATGGTCACCAAAAGAGCAGTCCTTCTTTACTGTCTCCACCAGCACCAGCTATCATTTGATTTCTCATCAAGCTGTTCTGTAGGATCAGGGATTTTTGGTTTGTTTTGGCCTGTTAGTCTGCTTCAATCAGGAGAAGGGAAAATACAAGGGAGGCCACCTCTCTCGGAGACAGCTGGGTGCCAGGCTAGCTGAGCTGTACACTTCATAAAAGAAGGCTGAAGCAAGTGCTTTTGAATAGTTGAGGAAAAGTCACAGACAGCTCAAATTCTTTGAGGGAGCTTGATATTCTCAATTTTCTCATCAGTGCAAAACTGGCTAAAAAGCCTTTAAAGGTTTCCAGACAATCACTTACTGTTGTTAGTCTACTCTGTCACAGTTTGTCATTTGCTCTAAAGTTTTGTTTTGAATAAACGTAGATGACTCATCTAACACACCTAATTACAAAATCCTCTAGTTCTGATTCAACCCTCAAAATCAGCCCCGTTAGTCCAAGGAATTGCCTTTTATGAAGATTCTTATCAAACCAGAGTAATTAAAAGACATAAAATGTCATTTAAAAACAAAGCACAATTATAACCTGTAATTAGCGCTACCTTTGAAATGAGAGCAACAGATGTTAAGGTCTAGGCTTAGTAAAAAGTATTAAAATAATCAGAAAGAATGTTGAAGTCACGGCAAGCCAGCACATGTTTGCTACCAAGGAAAACTGCATAGAAAAGTCATGGAATTTAGTCATCAGATGGCCTGAAAACAAGGTATATTTGAGTGCTAAAAGCAGCTTTTGACAGCAATCACCTCTTCTACCACTACAGAGAAAACTGTGTCTTAATTTTGGTTTGCTTAGTTCATTTTAAAAAGCTTGTAATTTCAAGTGAATATGGAAAAGTTATTTTCCTCCTTAAACTGATTAAATAACAATACTAGTAACTATCATCCTTGGATATCTAAATGACCATACGTATCAGAAACATTTTGATTCACTTTGATGAACAGTTTGATAAACACTTTCCTCACTTCCAAAAGGCGCTGTGTTCAGAAGATGTCTTGTTAGATCTTTTTAATATATACTTGTATTTTAATTTCTTGGGCAGAGCTAACTAAAAGCATTGATTCTGAATTTCTACCCAAACCAGAGGTTAAATAAATCTTAAGTGAATTTTAACTACCTAATTAAAAATACATTATTTTCATATGTACAGACCTAGAAAACTGAGATCAGAGCAAGTGCACCGAATCAGATAAATCATGACAAAAAAAAAATAAGTCTCTCATATCTGCACACTGAAGTATCAAATATCACCTGAAAACATGACTAAATTCAATTATTTATATCAAATTTATTGCTTGTTGATGTGAAAAACATTTAAATTACTTAATTTAATTCATTAAAATCAGCCCACTCTAGGTACTGATGTTTTTTTCCTACATACAGAAAAAAACCTCTCCATGTTTCTGAAATAAATACATACATGCCAGTTAAACTGTCACCTCACCACCTTTCCATATCTTATGAGCAATCAAAATGCTGTAATTCAGCAAAGACCGCAAGTGAAACAGTAATAGATACGAAGTTAGATGTATACAGTAGTTTTGTGGCTTTCAGTCAACAAATGACAAATTCAAACTGGTAATGGTTTATCAAGGTCCACCGAAACATGCAGTTGTCTCTACAGTTTGGTTAAAATAACACAGCAGAAGCCACAAGTAGCACTTTGCCAGGTCCACCTGTGTGACAAATTGCTTTATTGAGATACCAATAGTTTCACCTCATACTCCTTGATGCGCCACTTTCCCTCTGCTTCCTGAACTCCTCTGCATATCAGTCTGCCACATTTGCAAAATGACTCAAGTTTGGGTGTTAAAACTGTCTTTTTTTGTGTATGTGTAGGCATGTATGTGTTCCTTGCACCTCTGAGTAAATAAACTGAAGGCACTCACTCCACTTGGATTTTGCCAATGGCAGCACTAATGCCTTCAAATCCTATTTGATTAGTGTGAGAACTGAGCTTACTATGAAATGGACATAATGCTCTATTTACTGCTCCTCTATTAACAGCTTGTAAATAAGCCTGTGTTACTTCCCCTCCTCGCTAAAAAAAAAAGGATCCTGCAGTGATACTCCTGCCTCTCGTTTCAGAAAGGTAGATTAAGGCAGATAATCTGCAAATGTCCAGGGCTCCAGCTGCCAGGGATGCACATCACCTATATTACCATTATCCCCCATTTTGAACGATCTGGTCTCTTACAGGCTCTCTAGTAAAGAACAATTCCTGGTTTCCATGCTCTCTCTCTGCTGTCATTCTGTGTAAGTATCATTTGCCCACAGAACTGAAAATCCTGGGCAAATCTAAACCCGTAGCCAGTCTGGGGGACAATGATAAGCACTCTTCAAAGGAAAACAGTAACTGAGTTCATCCTAAATCTCTCAGCCTCTAGCGTCAGCACATGTCAAACAACGTTGTTCACAAGACCCAAGCTAAGGTTGCCTACATCACATCATGTAGTGACATTTATTGTCATTGAAATCTCAGAGGAAAATGGGCAAATCCAATATATTTTTTAAGTATCTTCAAGCAAAGGAGACAGAACTGTTACATTTCTAAAAATAAATCACTGAGCATCAAAACTGGAGTAGGTTTGTATTTGGAAGGCATGGCTGGCAGATCTGAATGATATGCTTCAGATGAATATTTGGAAGATTAAATCCAAATACACACACTGGAGCAGAATGCATTTGACACTGAAACAGCTAGTATGGAACACGCTATGCGCAAGATCAAACTGTGCTTAGTTCTTCCTCACAAATAACTGAAGGAAAGGAACAAACATCATAGTTCTTCCCACAGTGCAGAAAGTGCAATTCCAGCCTTGCAAAGAGAAAGTGCATCACCTGTGCAGGCACCTAGTCTACAGAACTAGCAGAATGCACATCTTCAAACTAGCAAGTGCTCAAGGGAAATATCAACACACAGAAAGGAAGAGACTTCCAAATACATGGACAACATCTAAAGGTCTTGGCTCTTTTTGGAAAACTGGACCAACAGCCTAATTTACCTAAAAGCACAGAAGTAACTTAAACTTATATCCAGCCACCACACCACAATAAAAAGCAAAAACTGGATCTCCTTCAGGGTTCAAATGTACACATGATACCGATTACTTTACTAGTAGAACAACCTAAAGACTTAGACAAAAATGTCTTAGGTTTATATATATAACTAGATGACAGTTCTGGTTCACCTCTAAAAATTCAGTCTTTTAGACCCTGCCACTGTGTTAATGCCTGAATTAAGAGTTTTGTCACATTTACAGTGTCTCTTCCTCTCCCTTCCAGAAAACATTTCAAGCACACGTACACTAAAACATACATTTCTTCATCACAGAGAATTAGTGCTTAAGATTTTTAGAAATTTCCTTCAAGAGGGCAGCTTAAGTTGTGCCTGTTATGTAAAGGAGGAGATTGAAAAAAGAGAGAAAGAAAACTGTTCCACATTAAGAAAAATCGTGAGTGCAGCAACAAAGAAATTAACAGGAAGATTTTGAAGCAAATGCAACATCTCATATTCAGTGTTAGTGAGTACTAAGCTTTATGTTTATATTTGTGCATATCTACATGATGTACCAATGGTCTAGAGCTAAATAAAACTACTCATTCTTACCTCCTAATCCTATTTGGTCTTTGATTGTTAATACCACTTGAGACAGAAAACCGTTAACTACAAAGACTTGCTGCGCCTCAGAGTAAATATTAATTTAAATTCTCATTTAATAATTTTATTTACTCTGACAAATGCCTAGAGAAATGTGAACTGCTTCTGTTTAAAATTCGCACTGCAGCTTTACTATGCTCCTGCAGGGAAAAAAGTAGATTTTCCAAAGTATCACACACTTCATAGAACTCAGGAAGTTCTTTTTTCTTGCTTGTATTCAGCTTGGAAGGAAAAAGTTGGTTGTTTCTTTTTTTTTTCAAAAAAAGAGAGAAATATCTTAAAGCTCCTAAGTGTGTGAGAAAAACTGTCACTTGAATTACACAAACTTCTGAACTGATCTATGTTTTATTGCTGTCCTGGGTACTAAACATTCAAAACAAGTGAACAAGTTCCAGTGCATTACATGTACATATTTAGAGAAAGACAGGTTTAGAGGGAGAAGTTTAGAGAGATTTAGAGCTGAGAGACATGCTATGGGATCGGTGTGCTTAGAGGTTTTTGTGACACAAGAGGACAAAGCCGTGAGCAACCTGGTCTGAACACAGTGCCTACCCAGCTCTGAGCAGGAGGCTGGATTGGGGACCTCCTGAAGTCCCTTCCAGCCTGGGTCACTCCCTCATTCGATGACACCGCCACATAAAAAAAGCTCAGTTTTACTTGTGGTAGCACTCCATGTGTACAATCACATAAAATATCATCACCCATCCTAAAGTTCTGGTTATAAGTATAAAAACCAGAGGTATGCCATGTTTACAGTATTAAATATGCCAGCTGTGTCAGTAAACATATTATGGCCTTTGCTGTTAAATGATCAGTGGACCAATTTAACTAGAACATTTTAGTTTGTACTTAATTTAGACAACCTTAGAGAACAATGACCTACTTCTGAAAGAACGAAATTCAGTCAAAAACGCCTCTCTCTTCTGCAACAAGACCACTACATATTTCCCTCTTTGGGCACTGGGCTTATGCCTCTGGTGGTATTTCATTTTCAGGTTTGATACTGAAACTACAAAGCAGTTGTACAGCTAAAGTTAGAGGAAAAATCTGGAACAATGAGTTAAGGTAGGGGGTGGGAGGGGAAAGCAGTGTGAGCAACAAAGAAAAGAAGAAAAAAATTGCTTACAACAAGTTTGTAAACTGCATACACATTTCTTCCATAGCATTTAAGTCTCCTGATAATGTTCACAGGTTGCTGTCTATATTTCGTGAAACAAAGCTGAGATCTCCATCCAAACTCCTCAGTTCCTTCAAAGCTCTTCAATTTGGAAAATATTATCTTTACCATATCAGAACACACTAAAAACGATTTTCCCAAGTGATACCACAAACCAAAAGGTTTGTAAACCACAAGTCCAGGGAAAGTATCAGAGGCTGAAGTTGCAAATCAAGCTCAGCCAATCATTCATACAAATTCTCCTATTGCAGACACAAGGTACCTGATTTCTTGTATACCTAATTAGAGTTTCACAACCAGATCTGAGCTACAAATGTGCCACAGGTGAAAAATCTCATTATATAATTTGTTTGTTCACATCTCTAAAAGGCAAATTTATCTCCAAGAAGAAAACACTTTGACAAGAAAAGGGCACTGACTAGGGAGAAGGAAGGAACAAGATTCTGCTAAACAGGAGAAGAGAATGTTTGAGACTGTACTTTGAAAGGAGGATTTGACTTTCATACAATGCCACCTTTTATTTTGGGGAGATCTAGATGTATTATAACACTTATTTTTCTTGCATTTCAACTCTTCTAATTTGTAGCAAGATGCTAACTTTGTACGTAAAGTTTATGGAAAAATGATGCCTCTGTTTCAATTATTATTCAAATGACGAACCATCTAAGCCAAGTATGTCCTGCCCTTTATGCCAACGGATGGTAATTGACTGACAGAGTAAAATAGCAGTAAATATTAAGAATAGTGAGAAGAAGGTTAACACATACTAGACAAGTGAATCAACACCATCCAGATAGAGCTTAGAAAGGCAGCATGGTGAATTATGCGCAGAATTCCAAATCAAGGATTCAGGTATGTAAATCCAACTGTGCTACTGATTTGTTTTCCTTTACCAGGCAAGATCAACATGCAGATATATTTTCAGAAACAACTGCTAATTTCAGCTGCTTTCCTTCTTGATGACTAAATGATGATGCCTAGGAATGATTCGGGAAGTCACGAACCCGGGCAGACCTCACTGCTTTCACTGAGAAGCAATGGTCAGGTTTGTCCTTATTGCAAGCTGGCTCAGACTGACCTATGCTCCACTAAAAAAATCTCCTGCCTGAGTTCAGAGCGATTGTCTCAGCAGAGAAGACATGTCCTCGTGGAATTCCTGAAAAGCAAAGAGCCATGGTTGAAACCAGTTCTAAAAAGAGTCTATTACCCTCAAACCTTCCAGTGTATGTACTCTCCTCCTGGTAAAACCAGTTATGCTACTGAAGGATTCCTCAGCTAGCTGCACTCCTGATCAAGATGTGGGTATTCTAAAGCACAAGAAAATCATCATAATCTGACCTCCAGATCATTTTGTATTTCCAAACCCTTTCTAACCATCGCACTGTCATTTAAAGAAGTAAAGAGTCTAGAGAATGTGGTCTATCATCCTGCTACCTTAAACACAGCACTATTACAGATTTCAGTGACAGAACTTGTAAAAAAATAAATGCTATTTAAAATATTTCATATTCACCTCCTCAAAGCCTTGAAAATATAAGCAGTCACAGAGCCCTGTGAACCGGACAAGTGTTATCAGTAAACAGTGACAAAGAAAGGAGAACATTACCCTGCAAAGCATTGTACTTAAACTGGTATCCCTTGAACTCAGAATGTAAAAACCCAATGTCCTGTTCCTCATCCACACAGTAAGAATACAGCTGGGAACAAGACACAGGCCCTTCCCTGCTGCCAAAGAAGAGCTTAGGGAATTTATGTTGCACAGAATCTATTATACTTCATTTATATGTACTCTATCTGTGTGCTGCCATCATCTCTACAATACTGTATTATACATGGGGTCATCTTTGTTTTTCAGAACATAAACCATGTCACCTGCTGCAACAACCGCAAACCCCCTCTATTTTACTTCTAAAATTAATGCTTTTTCTGGAAGCCTTCCAATATAATTTTAAAAAACTGGTGTTTAATTTGTAAAAATTATTGGAGACACATGACTAGCCATGGGACTCTACAGAAAGGAAAAATAAGTCCTCAGTTTAAAGAAAGAGTCAAGCTTTCCAAGCAATGGGGAAGTGCTTTGACTTGTATCGTCTAAAGCACACAGCAGCATTTAAAAAAAATATACATAAATGAATATTTAAGAGAAAATCCTCACATGTGTATAAATATATACACACAAAATACAAATACACACAGAGTTTATTAAGCTTAAGAATATGTGAAATTCATCCCAACAAACATCTGAACTGTGACTATGTATTTTAATTAACAAATAATTAATTGTCTGATTACAGTCTTACTCCTCTGCTTCCACAAATACAGTTAACATAAGGAAAGTCAACAAGGTGAGCTGGCACAAGGCACTTGAATAAATGGATCTGGGCCAAAAAAGGAAGGTAGCAGTAGACAGGTATACAAACAGAGCATGTCCAGTGCTCCATTCAGGGGGAAAGTATCTCAAAGTTGTCAACCAGTAGCCCACCAGACCAAAATGTACATACTGAAAGCGAAACAGCTGGCCTGCTCAGGACTGCACAAGGCACATATGGTTAACCTCAGAGGGCCTTTAGCTGAGCGTATGACAGCAACACAAAACCAGTCAAAGGCTTGAAGAGCCCCGCTATATGATTGTATTTTCTTCCAGAGGACCTCCCTCCTCATCCACATTTAGATCACAGCTGGCTTTATTGCTATTAACAGGCCCTACACCAACAGGAAAATGACTCTTCTAGCAGTGTAACAGACAGATGCATCAGCTAAAGGACAAAGCTTTAGAGCACAAAGACATACATAAATGGGGTTAGAGAGGCTTAAACAGACACAATTTCTGAGGAATTTTCAAGAAAACTCATCGTAACTCCCCAGCTGCTGACTTTTAGCAGAGCATGTGTATAATCCACCAACAGAATTAGCCAGTCATACCTGTATTTGTCTAAAAAAATCACTGTACCACATAAACCAAAATCATTCTAACCCTTCCAATTTTATTTTACATAAAACCCAGCTTAACTGAAAGTCATTAACAGAATTAACTTTAATACCACAGTTAAAATTACCTTGTCAAACAAGGTAGTTCAGTTTGGGGGGATTTTTGCAAAGTAATGGCAGTTTTATTTTCCAATAAAAAGTCTCTGTCTCAGGCCATGAAACGCTCTATGTACCCATTGTATTACAAGTCATTTGCATACACATCCTGATGTTTAAGTACTGCAGTTTGGAATTTTATTTTACACAGCCATCACTGCAGTTCCAGTGAACATCATTGCTCCTCTGGACATGGAACAGGAGTGCGTTCAAAATGGCTGAATATCTATAATCAAATTAATTTGGAGGGTGAGAAAGAGAAAGGACTGCCCAGTTGCAGCTTGCACCTCTCATTGTCTGCCAGCTCTTTCACTTAAATGCATCTCTTTCCATTTCATACTGAATTAAAAAAATATACATTGTACTGGGTGTAGAAAATTAGAGCACAAATTCAGTTTGAGAAAAGAAACTTGGGAAAAAGAAAAGGCATGTCCTAGCAATTAGTGAAGTAGGCATAATCGGTAGTGTGGGCTGGTAAACTGAACTGAAATTGCTATTGACTAACCCAATCTCTTCTCTTGTTCTGAGCTTTTAATAAAACATACCAAGTAGATAATGAGAACTCTGAACATACAATAGGGCTGTATTTTAGTGCAGCATTTGACAAGGCACTGCAAAGAAAAATCATTAATATATTGGAGATACTGTGCCAAGATCAAAAGAGAGGAGCAAATAAACTAGCTTAGGAACAGGGATGCTGGAGATATTGTTGGTGCTTCATTCATCTACAGTCAGGTACCAAATAGGCCACTTCAAATTCAAAGGTTAGAAACAGACAATTACAAAACAGACACCCCCCCCCAAAAAAAAAAAAAAACAACAAACCAAACAACCAAACAACACAGCAGAAAAACTTGATGGGGGGGTGTGTGTGTTAGGTGTTATTTCACCAGTGACAACACAGGAAACACTGTAACAGAAATAAAAGAATAGCATTGGGATAGTATCTGATACTTGTTAAAAACAAGAGAACTTTCTACTCTTTACAAAAACCTACAAAACACTATGTGAAGACTATGCAAACCATAGAAACACACAAAATCAAGAACATACAAACTACCTGGTTAGAACGGTTCACCCTCGGACACACAAGCACACACACAAACAAACAAAAAAAACCCAACAAAACAACAACAACAAAAAAAAAAAAAACACAAAAAAACCCCACCAAACCCACAAACCACCATGCCTTTCCCTACCTGAACCTGCTTTTTACCTCAACTTCTTGTACTCTCAAGTCAAACACCACACTTCACTATTTTCTTTCCTTTCCAACTTTGCTTTCCAGTTACAAAAGAACACACATGAGAAGAAGCTATGTGTGGAGAGGTCTGGGATATTTTATATATGATGCAGCCATATTTATTTGATGTTTCATTCTTGCTCTGTGGCTCCAAGTTCTCAAGCCCCACCAAACCACAACTAGTGCCGCATCAGCAAAAACAAGAGAATGACCTCAGGTTGCCTAATGCCTGTTTCTGGAGTGCTGTTCCTTTTTCAGCTCTGACCAACTGCATACCAGTTTTGAGGATCTACAAGCTGACTTCAGCACTGGACACCACAGAGGATGTACTGAAGACCAGAGCAGAAAACAAATGCCTCTCTCTTCTGCAAGAGCAGACTGCAATTTTTGTCCTAGCGCTCTGCCAAAACCAGTACTTACTGAGAATTTGCACATGGGCTGATCTAGCTGTAACATCCTGATCATCTGAACAGAAAAGACTGTAACAGCCTGAGACTGCAGTGAATTTGTTCTCAAGTAGTTTATTTCTTGATTTTTCTGAAAAGGCTCACGATGTAAGTATGCATCTGAAACATAATCAGGCCAAATTCAAAGTTATCCAATAGTGCCCTAAAATTTCTCATCCAAATAAGCCTTAGAGACACAGGAATGCTTCAGAGCAAATACCACCAGGTAACCCATTTTTACTTTCCAACCCGACAGACTGATTGATGTGCACCGCTAACTATTCAATGCAAGACACTAAGATGACATAATATACATGCCCATATCAAAATTCCCTCTAAGCTGTTTTGTTCAGCACTAAGAAATTCCTTGTTCTATATCCTCAGCATTTTTTCACAGGCTACTTAAACAAACAGCTTCTAGTGCCTCTGAAACACATGTGCTCATCACCTTTACTCCAGGCATCACACCAGTTCAGGATCGACCCAACTGCAGAGTCAAAAGATTTGTGGTCCAGCTGCTCTATTAACCTTCCTATGGGCAGGAGGTCATTCCTACCATCTGGGGTGGGATCAAGTGATGGATCTGCTCGACACTGATTTATAAATGCTAAGGTAAACGAAAGACAAGGAAACAACAGCTTCTGTTTCCCCCTTCATTCTTCCCACTAAAGGACAAACACAAAAAAGGGAGAATGAGGTGGTGCTGTGGGTTACTGAATGCCTTCCACCAACAAAATACCTACCCCTTCACCCTGAGACTTTTATTGTTATTGTTAGGTAACAGTGACTTTAGATACTGGTTTCAGATGGGGAAGCTACAGTTTGCATAAACCATTGAAGAGTTATAAAATCTGCAGGTTCACTGCAAATTTCAGATTCATCATCTCTATGCTGCTTCCTTCTGCACTTGGATGTAATTTGACAAAAACACCGTACTTGTCACTGCAAACTCCTGCCAACTGGAATCATGCAGTTCTTCCTACACAAGGAAGTTTACAAACACTGGTTAGGAGAAGCAGACATACAGAGCAGCAACATGTCCAATAGGCATGGACTGAATCTCATTTATTTCAGTGAAAGAAATGGCAAGGGGGATCCCACGACACATTAGTTTCCTCTGATTTTTATTTGCTTTTTATTCCTGCTGTTTGTATTTTGGATAGCTAGCGCTGTATTACCAGTCCATTAGCAAGGCATGACAAGAACATTATGTACATCTAAGGTGGAGTTATACACCAAGAGATTTCATTTATCCAGCACATACGCTTTATTTGGCCTTCTTAAGTAGCTTATGAATGGATCCCACCCTCCTACCAAGGCTTTAAATGTTAAACTGCAAGATAACAGATGCTTGTAAAAATAGAACAGGAAACAACTCCCTGAAGGAGGTGCCACGTTATGTGAAGATCACACCAAGGCTACCACAGGGAAAGAATGAAAGAATGAAGACTCTAGAGAACAGTTAAATGTGTCACTAATTTCTTTAGAGCAAGCAGATGTCTTAGATAAGCATGTATTTTGAAGAATGCTTCCTTCAGTTGATGCCAGGTACAGGAACCTGGGGCTTGCTCCTGCTCTGGCACCTCAGTTATGCCAAAAGAGCCTTCTGTGGGGCTGTGTAGGGAACTGGATCAGGAAATTGACTCACAAGAAAAATAAACATTTTCTGATTTTCCCTCTCTGTAAAGTTATTTATAACCTGGGAGGCTTCTTTCAGCAGTCTACCACCTGGCCTCAAAAAATTACTTTCCTTGAAGAGTTGACATAGACAGTATTTAGTGCAGGTGGAAGAACCAGCTGGTGTTGGTAAGAGAAGAACAAGTTTCTGGAGCTGGCTTTGCTACTGAAGCCAGCAGATTGTGAAACTATACCCCAGAGGACAGATGACAATATAACCTCTTAAAGAGTTGCCATGTATTTGTTTGGTTGTTGCATGAATGAACAGAGGCACAATGTTACTTCTGGCTACAGTGAGCACAGAAACAACCATACCCACCATAAAGCCACCAGCAATATTTGAGCACAAAAGGAATGAGGTGTGAGACAGACTATAGCTTGTGCTGATCCACAAACAGCAACAACAATTAATGTGCTGCAGGAAATACTATCCCTGCAGGTCTCGGTTTTATCCATTTTTTTTAAACTTTTTTTCCCATTTTTGTTAGCTGCTCTGTGTATGAGGGTTTCCACAGGTAACATGGTGCCCACCCCTATGATACAGGGGCTCTATTCTATGATACAGGCAGGGAGGGAGGGAAGGAGAAAAGGAGGGGTGGATGAGTGGATGGATGGGTGGATGGATGGATGGATGGATGGATGGAAAAGAGTTTTCCTTCGGCAGTACTCATCACCCAAAACAAATGCTGTAAAATACATGAAGATACAGAGAATTATAAAAAATACATATATATTTTAATTGCTTAGATTTAAGCTAAACTTTACTAAATGTAATGTGAAAGAAAATATTCTTGGCTTTACTGGCTAACAATCTGCCAATTTAAGTAACAGAAAAAATGTTGCCTTATTCTGATATTGTGGGACAGATCAGCACTATACTACTTTGGCAGTTTCAAGTAGAAGGACCTAATGAATGCTATTTTTGAAGATCACCATGGATTCCTTCCTTGAACTTAATGTCATTGATAGCTGTGTCATCCCTGTTTGAGATTTATATACAGATCCTCTTCTGAGAAGTAAAACACGACTGGAACCTGCAGAGGGGAAAAGGAGAACATTTGCAATCAGACTGGAAAGGATCTGCTCGTCAGAAAACCCATTTACTTCTGCTTTTGGAAACCACTGCATCTACATATCAGAAAGTGGGTCTCCAGCTTTTGCTCTGACATGGGGAAAGAGACCATTTTCCAGTATGTCTCTAGCACCTCCTCAATCCTACACATCTCTCTGACAGGAGGTGCATTGGACTCCCAAGGGAGCCAAGTTAAATCACTATGGAAGGATTTCTACTCAGCTCAAACTAGTCCATTTGCTTAAAATTTACACAGGATGACAGAAGGTGAAGTGCAGTTTGGTTTTTTTGCTTGGGTTTGGTTTTGGGT
Source organism: Coracopsis vasa (assembly GCA_026283785.1). Taxonomy (NCBI): domain Eukaryota; kingdom Metazoa; phylum Chordata; class Aves; order Psittaciformes; family Psittacidae; genus Coracopsis; species Coracopsis vasa. Next base: position 4,946 of record JANHGB010051728.1, on the reverse strand, counting down.
TTGTTGTTGGGTTTGTTGTTGTTGTTGGGCTTTTGTGTTGGTTTGGGGTTTTTTTTGCTTTTTAATGAACCACACAAGAAGTTCTGGTATCACCATTCTCTCCCCTGCTCTATGGGCAATTGTTCCAGATGTTAAGGAAACTGGAGCTCAGAGGTGCCACGGATGAATTAGCACCAACAAATATGAGCCCTGAACAAACACTTGGAAAAATTCAGATAGTTCACCATAATAGTATTTTTTTTTCCTGTGACAAGTTACAGCACTTCTACCAAGCCACAAGAGGATGAACTGGTCTGGCTTCTGTTAGGGCACATATTATTATCAACACAGACGTTCTTGGCATGTTTCAAACACTATGCTCATTTGTTTTTTCCCCTTTTTAGATTACTGTACAGCTGCACACTATCACACACAGTAATTTCAGAAGAATGGACATTTTATGTACCAAGACTAATGTCCAACTCCTCACATTAGCCTTGCTTCACCAACTCAAGCCTGTTTTCCACACAACACAAGCAACTGAAGTGGAACTTTCACTTGCATCTTTTCAGCCTAAAGAAGCTAAAAATACCTGCCTGGCATGTGTTCAGTCCAGCCATGGATAATACTGCATCCCTTATCTAAAATGACTAAACATGCTCTTCAAGGAAAGGTGACAAGCATTTTCTGATATAAATAGAAACAATGAAAAGTAAGAGACAATCCAGAAGGGAGATTTTAAAGGTTTCAGTAGCTTGTATGTCATCCATTTTTCTCAGGTTTACCTTTGTACCATACTCATACATACAATTAAAGATTCATTTTTTTATTTCAAAATATACTTTTCTTTTTTATAATTCCAATAAATTTTAATCTATATATGCAATTAAGTTTAACTTGAAGCCCCTGCCCCGAAATCTGATCATTATTGACTGTTATCTCTCCTTTGTTTACACAGGGAAAAAAATATTCTCTCAGCTATTTCACTTGGAGCAGAAACAAGACATAATAACTGCAAGAATTCAAAAAAAAGTAAAAAAAAAAAGAAAATAAAAATCTAAGCCTTAACGATAGAACACAAGGCCACTTCCTAACAAAAAAACCGCCTTAAGCAAGTAAATGCTACTGAGTCCCCGAGTACATGAACTGCTCCACACACAGAGTGCAGCTCAGCCTTTAGGCATGGTTTTCCAGTCCTTTAATAAGATTTGCAATTTCTTGACAACTCAATTTTTTTTCCAAAGAAAGCGGCCGAATGAGGGTAAGGCAGTTTTGCTTGCTCTGAAGTCAGATATCTGCACATACTTGTGGTCACTAAATAGCATCCCCTTCTTAATCTTTCCACTTTGCTGTGTCATGTTAGATGAAAAGATTACATTTATGTAAAAAAAACCCAAAACAAATCCATAATCTACTATTTCTTCACTTCAGCACACAGTTCAGTGTAACGACTATATCAAATATCAGCCTATGCATCTGCATAGTTCCAATTTTCACAATGTACAAGGGAAAAGTTAGCAAATGATAATAATGATAAATTATTGTAAATATTTACCATCATCTTTTTTAAAAGTTTAAAATGCCAACTGGTCAAGTGGCCTCATACACACTGAAAAATGCAAAATAAATGTTAATGCATTCTAGAATGCTTTTTCGCAGCTTTTCAACTGTAATATATAATCGACCTATATCGTATGACTATTTTCGTGACTGGTAGGAACAGTTACGAACACCACTATCACATCCTTAGACTTGACCTCAGACAATGAAGGTTCAGTCAGCTGTCCTCTCAGTTTCTTAGAGACTCTGTTTGGCCCTGTCTAGGTGTCACATTAGAAGTTCATTTAGGCAGGCTTAAATTAGTCTAATTTTTCAAATCAATTATTTTGCATTAGTAATCGAAAAGTTTTCTGTAAAAAGTTTGTGAAGAAACTTGGGATCTCTTAGTTCACAGTTCTACACAAACATAACATACTACTATTTATGACTACTGTTAAGTAAAAGTGACACCCCAGTATTTTTCCCAGTTCTTTGCCTCAGTCTAGTCATCTTCAAGTAATGTTAAAGTGCTAAAAGAGTGACATACAAACTGGGTTTTTTTACTGTTTTGGTGTTTCAAGGAATATCCCACTTTCTTGTCCTCTCCCAGTCCTGTCCCTCTCTACATCCCTTTCAGTTTACCATACAGGTCTAAAGTCCCCCTTCTACAATTTCCTCAGAAGTTCAAAGTTCTCATGGTACCTCTGAGCTCCCAGAGAACCAGAGCCATCCTTTCTTCATAGGTGGGTTAATCTGGACGAGTTCTGCTTTGGTTTTCTTCTTGGGGGCTGGGGAGGTTCTTTTGTGTGATTTTTTGTTGTTGGCATGGTTTTATTTTGGTTCTTTTGTTTTGTTGGGGTTTTTTTAATTCATCTGTCCCTTCTGTCCCTCGTTTACCTTTCTTACAAGAACAAAAACAGAAGCAAAGAAGAAAACCATTAGGTTAGGCTTTTTCAGCCTTTGATCTGTAACAAAAATAAGGGCTAGCCAGCAGGGAAATTTCTTAGTTATTCTATAAACATTTGATTGATTCATCCTTCTTCTGTCTCATATAATTAACACAATAGAAGTAGGTTCTGAAAAACAGAACAATCTTAAATACGAGACGCTCTTTTTTCTGTCTCTTTCTGTACAATCCTTAATCTGTTTGGCTAAGTTGTTCAACAAAAGAAAGAAAGAAAAAAAAAAAGCACCTTAAACTTTTTTGCTAGAGCAGCAGATAATCATTAAAGATAGGCTGATACTTATTTTGGTCTCAGCATATGAAAGCAAATTATACCCTTGGCTGAACTGTGCAGTGCAAGACTATCCTTAAATATCAAAGAAATTACCATCTGTGCTGACCAAAGTTGTTTTCCCGTCTTTTTTTACAATTAAGAGGGAGCTAAAAATGTAGACTTACTGTTTCTTGTGCAGAAAAGAATCACAGAGGTGTAATCTAAGAATGAGAATCATCTGCCCTTATTAATACCTGAATAGACAATTATTTCCATTCAGCGGGGGAGTGCGGGGTGGGGTGGAGGTAGTGAACAGGGAGAGATAATAATAAAAAATAATAATTGAACAGATTGCAAAAGGCCATCTTATCCGGTAAACTGTAGAAGCTGTTTATGGTGGTGTCCTACAAATCAGAATAGACAATTTTATTCTCCAGACCCAAACAATTAATAGTATTTGTCCATGCTTTTAGCTCCATCTTCAAGGTAAACAGATATAAAAGAAAGTCAAGAATTAAATACCCAAAAGTGACAAGATGTTCTCAAATTCTGAGACAGACAAAAATTCTGAGGCAGACAAAACCAAAACGAAAAAGATAATAATGTCCATTAGAATTATCAAACAACGTAAGAACATAATGTACAGAACTCTCTGGATCTCAGTGTTACCTAGACATAAGCAAAGATCAACAGCCTCTGGCTTGCAGACAGGAGTACAATGTAGTCCAGTGGCAACCAAATGCTCATGCAACTGCCCAGGGGAAACTGGCTGGAACTTTCTCCTCTCCCTTCCTTGTACTTTCAAACCTCTTTCTGGAAAACTCAGAGGCTGCTCTTCCTCTCTTAAATGCTAGACAATCCTAAACCATTTCCTGATACCAAAACCTGCTCAGGTTACACGACTGCAAAATAACTTAAGACTATTTTAAAAATAATACAGAACCACCTTTTAAAGAGACAGTAAACCCATGCAAGTAAAAACTATTTCACCTCTTGACAAGACAGAATTCAAAGCACAGCTGAGGGCAGTTCGCTTCCCAGCATTTTATCTGGGAAATCCAGGAGTGTGTTTCCTCCAAGACCTACTAGTTAATCTAAAATCCCAAACTACTTGAACAAATGTATTTTAAACTGAAATAGTGTAAAGAGTTCTAACATTTCTCACTTGGCTAGATTACTTCCATTATTGTAACTGTTTTAATATATGGTCTAATTATCTTTTGCTGTGTTTGCTATACAGAAAGTGTTTACCATATACTTAATAGAGAAAGTCTTCCCACAAACCTACTTTTTAAATACTTCAGCTTTTAGTGTACTGGAAGCCTGACCAAACAAACCAATTGGTTAAAAAGGATAAAATAAAAAAGATATAAAAGAGTTCTCCATTGTGCACATTGTTACACTGGCTATTGCTAATAAATAATAATGCCACAGACTTCCACCAAAGATCAAGTCATTCAGACATGCCTGACGTTTTTGCAGAAGTCTGCAAACAAGAGCTGAAGCTATGTCTGGTTTTCTATTTGGATGCTGCTGTCCAAATGCAGATTCCTGAACTGTTCTGTCAGGATTTCAGCCCATCAGACCTCACAGGGACACGCACACACATCTGCATATTGAGCCCTGCAAAGTCAACACTGATGAGTTTAGAAGGAAGCCTCATTTAACCATTACTGATTCAGGAGACCAAAGTAAAAAAGAGAACGGGAAAGAACATGAGCATGCCAGATCTGTACCCATGCTCAAGCCTAGAATTACTTTTCATTTTTATCTACATAAAACCAAACCAGATCAAAGAGGCGTAGGGTTGCAATTCATTTCCTTGTTTAAAAAGGAAGGTTTCACTTTGTGGCAATTTGCTACACCTGATGTTCTAGCAAAATCAGGGTTTAAATAACTTTCTAGCAAGGACAACTTCATTGAGGGTTGCCTACACAGGCTTTTCAAGTGCAGTCTGTAGTGACAGGAATTCAGTTGTTCCCCAGTTCCCTTTTTTCACCCCAGCAACTTCTTGTTATGCTATACACTGAGGAACATTACGCACTGTGAACGTGATAGCCTCCTAAACAGAACCCAGCTACAACATCAATAGGCCTTTTTAACTACAGCAGTATTTTAGTGTCATAGTCAAGGAACTAAAGACACTTCACAGGAATTGACTTGCCAAGTCATACAAGACACCCATACATAGGCTAATATGCCACAGAAAGG
>JANHGB010051723.1:17370-28586 GCA_026283785.1 Coracopsis vasa | reverse complement strand
CTGTAAGGGTGGTGAGGCACTGGAATGGGTTGCCCAAGGAAGCTGTGAATGCTCCATCCCTGGCGGTGTTCAAGGCCGGGCTGGACAGAGCCTTGGGTGACATGGTTTAGTGTGAGGTGTCCCTGCCCATGGCAGGGGGGTTGGAACTAGATGGTTGGAGCTAGATGATCTTAAGGTCCATTCCAACCCTAACTGTTCTATGATTCTATGATTCTATGATCAGATGGACTTTGTTTCCTTAAAAAAATGGAATTTCTTATTTCCTCTGAAACCCATGTTAGTATTAAAACCTACTGTAGTTTAATGAGCACTCTTTAGCTTGCTTCTAGCTTGGGATACAACTCTTCCTTCATCATGTCCCATCAAAATCAACATTTAATTGATTTCACCTACTAACAGGTGGTTTTGTTTATCCTTCACAAAATTCTCATGGTTATTAGTTGTATTTACTGAAGTAATTTTTCCTTTTCCAGACCATAAATAGAGACACTACGTCAAATTTCCAGACAATAAGACAAGAGAGCTTCTTTTCTTTATCAAGTACAAAGGATATAACATAACGGTGATATTTAGACTGTGAGAGGCAGAAGTAGCAGAGATTTTTGTATTTATATACGAGATTAAGTTTTGCAATTAAATAGCAAAAGGGTTTATAATGTGTCAGACCCAAGCCACATGCCTCAGAGAAAATCCAAATTCTCTAATGAGAGACCACAAATCTAGCCAGATAGATAAGTTATGAGAATGCAGATATCAGCTTCCTTTGGACTTAGTATATTTAAGTGAAGGGGCAATACATTCAGGCATGTGTCACAGTATGGTTTTGATTGCATCTTCCATTTTCAGGTGGAATAGAAAGGCTGAATCAGGAGTTAGTTATCAAAAACATAACAAAAGAAAAATAGAAAGATACATACTCCTCTATGCCCAATACAGGCACTGGAGTTAATCTTTGGTCCCCTTATAGGAATTGTATCTTCTGAAAAAGTCACAGGAAATGCTACAAGACAGTCTAACTTAAAACCTTGTTAAGATAGACCATTATTATAGGACTACCTCTAAATAAAAAGCCAAGAAAATGTCAAATACCTCCTTTCTTATGCTACATATTTGCAATCAAGTGTTTGAAATGAAGTCATATAAATTATACAGTTTGGGGTAGAATTTTCCTTTTTACTAGGTCTTACTGCATAGTAAATAAAATGACAAGGAAATAATCAAAATGGCTGCACAAAACCAATTATTATAATATCCTATCACAAATATAGAGCTGCCCAAAATTAGTTGTCCTGAGTGGGGCTCCAGAGAATAAAGAGCTAAAAGTAGCAGATAATGGGCTTGGGAAATGTCACAGAAGTTAATGGTACTTGTAGCACTGCCTGGTATCAGCTTTGCTCTATGGCCTCTTATAAAAGATTGTCAACACTACAGGAGTTAGGGAAATGGCATCTGTGCATTGTGGGGTAATGGGGAAAAAAAACAAAGCCTACTTTTCACTTTGTTTTTTGGTGTGATAGAGCATTTGTGACTCTCCCTCTTCCCCTCTTTACCAGATCTGTTTTCCAGGTGGGTGAATACTACTAAGTTTTATGCCGAAGACGTTAGAAGATAAATTTCCCTTGTGTTTCTATACAAGTTCCACCAAGAAAATCTTGAGAAAAAGAAAACTAATTTATTTTCAGGCTGAATAGGCATAAGTGCTGTGTTCTTACTCCATGCTGTGTCACTTACTCCCCAAGAAAAAACATTTTTGATTACTCAGCTTGAAAGATCTCTCTATACTGACTGACCACTGACCCCAATTCTCTACTTCTGTTTTAGTTATGTCGTGATAGTTGCAACAAAATGAGATTTGGAAAAAAAAAAGAATAAAAAAAATTTGAGTAAATTGTATGAGTTTCCCCTGCCAGATTTTGGGAGGCTTTCCTCATCGTATCAGAGAGAACACTCATCCTACCTGATTTAAAGTTGTACATGGGGTGTATTGGAAAAGGAGGTCTCTTTCTCAGATCTTTTTCCTCCTAAATAACAGATCCAAAGTAAGAGTTTCTGACTTTCTATTCAATATTTAAAACACTTAGGAGCTCCAGTAATTTTTGGAAGATGTCATCTGCCTTGTGCTTTCATTTTCTCCCTTTTAATAGGAAAGTCTTTGTTCCTGCATCTGAAAGTGAAGAAAAGTACACTTCATTAAGCCTGCAATTGTTTAGAACTCAGAAGTGTAGATTGATTAGCAAATACTCTACAATAGCTCCTATAATGGAGAGCTTTAAATAAATGGGTTTTAAACTATTCTTACAGTTTCTAGTGCTTTTTATACAGTCTAAAGATGCTGTGTACACTATTCTTTGACTCTGCTGTGTTCCTGGAGGGGAATGAATTGGAATATTCTGAATGCCTTATGTAACGTATTTAGAGAACTTTTTTGTTTGTATCTTTGTTTGAATTTCTTGGACGGAATTAATTAATGACAAAATATAAAGGCCAACTTTGAAATCCTAGCTGACTTAGACACTAGAGCTCAATTTGTATTCTACATCAAGGAAATGTTTGGATTTGAAAGAAGGACACCATTATCAGAAGATTTCTGTAGATGGCTCTGTTCTTCAGAGCACCATCTCTTTGCCACAGAACTGTAGTTTTAACATTTGGGTAATTCAAAAGGAGATTTATTTTTTTGATCAGAATATATATTTAATACCTTGTTAAAAATTAAAAGAAGAACAGGAAATAGTAATTGATTTGGGATAGGAAAAAGAATTCTAAAGCTTGGGTTTGTTTAAAACAATGTTGATTTCAGAGAAAAGGTAGAGAGAATCAAGTCTGCAGCCTGTGCTTTTATGATTCTGTAGAAATCTAATGGGATAACAGCTTTTAGGAAAGAGATTCTTTTTCTTTTCATATCCATATTTGCATTGCAATTTTGTAACTGTATTCCTTACTGCAGGAGTACATTAATGCAATAGTATGTAGTTTCTCAGTGGGTGTAAGTTTATCTAGCTTCATTGAAGACAGTGGAATAAAGATAATATGCACTATACTCCAAAGAGTTTGATCAGCTGATCACTGCAGCAATGGGGGAGTCAGCAGGAGAATCCTGCCTTTGTGGAAAAGGGGTTGTTTATGAAATGCCGTGTTCTGTTTTACAGACAACTGAAGCACTATCTTACCATATGTTAGCATGTGCGCTTCAGCCCTCTGCTGTCTCTGTTGTGGTACCGGAAAAGGAGAGCAGATGGAGGTCCTGCTTGTACACCTATGCTTTTCTGGATTTCAGGTTCTACATTCAAGAATGGCTTTCCCCGTAGGAACTCTGTCTGATTGATGACAGAGGAACTGAAAAAAGAACCCAAACAAAACTAAAACCAAAACCACCACAATTTGAGGTTATAACACATATACCAGCTTCTGTTAAAGTTACTGGAATTCTCCCAAAGTATACTGTAGAAGCAACATTAACTCTTGGTCTGTACATGGTGAGGCCCAATGGAAGTTTGACATCCAGTATTTGCAGAAGACTAGACCAGTACCTGTGTTACAGCTGTAGGAGGCAGAATGCTCAAGGAAGGCCAGAGGGTTTCAAGTCCATGCATTAAGTTCAAGAAGTACAGGGGAAATTTTTCAAGTCTAGAGATCTCAAAGGTTGGAGACGGCCAACCTTGCTGGTTTTTTCCTGATCTATTTCTTCTGTTCTCAGGCTTTGAAGTTTATGTGGTTACTCAAATCTGTGCAAAGTCAGCGTAATGCTCTGGTAGCTCATTAATAGTGCCTAACAGTAGGGTATTAGGATTTCCAGGTAGATGAAAGATCTTGTCTTTATGTTTTCTATGATTATTCTCCCTGTCAAAGAGAGATTAGACAGGAGGGAGTAGAGTGCTGATAACATCTTTTATGCTTTTGAATATTTGTAGTGTAGAGAGAGGATTTTTTGAGATGGTCTTTTCTGGTTTTAAAATAATTTTTCTCCTCTCACTAGTAACCCTCTTTTTCTCTTCTCAAACGTTACGTATTTTCTACCTCATTTATCTCATTCTGCTACCTCTGTAGCATCCTGGCATGGTCCTGAGAAATGTTAAGCGCTGTCCAGCTTGTGTCTTTACAATGGATTATTAAAGACAATTTTGTATCATCAGACTCTGGGTAAGAATATTTATCACAGTCCCACCGTATTCCCTTGTCTTATTTCTCTGATGCCGGCAACCTTCCATATTCCTACAAGAGACAGGAAATTAGGAAACAGACAGTAGCTGGTGTACAGAGAGTGGCTCAGCCCCAGCCTATTTGATGCTGGTTGATCATGGATTTCCTCCAGAGCTGTTGAGAGCACTGTAGACAAGCCCGTGTTTATCCTCCCGCAGTACAATGTGAGCAGTGGCACAGAAATGCTGTTGGGCTCCTGCCAAAGGGCCCCACAAAGGCAGCCTGATCATCTCTCTGCCATGCAAATACGATGACAGTGGCGGCAGGGGAAGCCTGGTTTTGCAGTCACCGTCCTCAGTTCTGGTAACCGGAGAGTATACGTACTGAGAGGGAGGTCACCAGGAGTGCTGGCTGTAAATGGGTTTTGGGAGGCAGGCTGCCTTCAGATCTCAAAGCTCACACCCACCTGACTTTGGGATGGGACTAGTCGCATTACCCTTCATGTCAGGTGTCCTTCGTGTTTGGGTAGCATCCAGAGTGGGCAGGACCATTCCCCTCATGGGGCCCCAACACAACTTTCAACAAAACCTCTCTTCTCAGTGCCCAGATGAGAAGACTGGCGGGAGCTGGGGGAGGAGCACCAGGAGGATAGTGCGGAACTCTCTGCAAGGAAAAGAGCCCACAGAGAATTTGCCATCTCCAGTGTGAGCGGGGGCAACTCCTCAATCAAGGATTCCAGGTAGTCACCCAGTGCACGAGGTAGGGCACTCCTGGGGTAGAGGGAGACTGGAAGGAGGGAGGAATGGAAGCTAGCAAAGAGCTGAGCAACTAGGGGAAGCATGTGGCAAATAGAGGAGAGAAACGATGGAAGGGCTTGGAAGAACATGACCCACTGCTTGCAGGGAAATGAGATTCAGTGAAAAGCTCACATGTGCAGAAAGTAGGGAATAGTGATGCTGTGGGGAGCAGAAGGAGAATTTATTGTGGAATTGAAGGCTTGATACAATCATGAGTATTCGATGACTGAGAAATTTGAGTGGGAATACCCACATTATACAGGCAAATCTGATGTGCATTTTTCTTTAAATTTTTATTCTGTTTATATCAAGTATTTGTGTCTGGTTCCCACATGTCTCCAGAGTTTAGTAATACAAAATCATATTATTCTACATTGCTGATCTTCTTCTAAGCCATGAAAGCTGTCTGAAAACAACTTTCAAAATTAAATGTTTCCCTTCCTGAAATTAGCAAGTAAGGGATTCACTGCATCTCAGTCCATCGGGTTTCCCATCTGTTCAAAAGGTTATGGCTGCTTCCATGCAAGTTATAAATTTTTGAATTTATTTTTTGAGGAGGGGAATACATGCATGTGATATGGGAATAAGATGTAAGAGATGGCGTCCTCTTCTGAAGAGATAGTTAGACCAGTTCTTTAGCATGTGACAAAACTCAAATATGATTTGTTCTCTTGGATTTGAATGCATTTGGACTCCAGATGCTCAAGGATAAAGGTTTTCTTGTTTGTTTGTTGCTTCTTCTCTGAGTGGAGTTTTATTTATTTATATATGTCTGGAATGATCTATTCTACTAAGCGTGATTTCAGACTATTTATTTTAGCGCATGGTTTGAGAAATAAGCGCTTTTACTGTACAGCTGAAGGGGTTTTGCTTCAGCAAAACCTAAGTCCCCTTAGGATTATTAAAACCCACTGAGTAGTGGTTCACTGCAAAATGAAGAGTACTTGGCTTTATAAATTTCTCAAAACTTTCTACACTCTGTGTCAAATTCATGCATATAACCCTCCATTTTCATGAACTGCACATGGGTCAGCATGCTTGGATTGGTTTTTGGTTCAATTTTAATTCCTATTGGAAAGCTAGTTGCATACAGCATTAAGTTCCAGCTGCCCTCATTCTGATACAAGATTAGTTACTGATTGATTAAGAAAACTTGTCCAAAATACCACTGTATATATCATGGCAAAGTACTTTCTATACAAAATGTTATTTTACAGTATTTCCCTATTGACATTTCTTCTAAGACTTTTTTGGCACTTGGAAGGCGTGCTGGAGACAGCTGGCCACTACAGCCATGGCTTAAGCCTTATTCTGTCATTATCAAATGCACAAAACATACAACCCCGTATACAGGATAAGATCACTGTCCGTGGACTGGCTACGAGCCAGATTTAACTCACTAAGAAGCATCCGCTCAAAGAGAAATCAGAGCTGGCAACAGCAGAAATAGTAATGCATCTCAGCCATCTCTGAGCAATGTGTGAGTGTAAGCATTCAGCCTAACGGGGCTCTCCCATGTCCTTAGGACACTGGAAACCCTAGGAAAGAACAAGTAGTAGATTCATCCCTCAGCTTTTCTATCCAGCCAGGCTGGTGATGGCTGCAGGAGGCTCTTCTAACTTCTTTGGTAAATACCAGTGAGGCAGCTTACAGTACAACCTTGGTCTCCAGCTGGAAGAGAAGTGATGGCTTTGCTGGGTGGTCGGGCTCCTCACTCCTCAGTCCTTCCTGGGGCTGGCCTGTCCACATGAGCTCTTCACTTCTCTCAGGCAGTGGGCTGAGAAGAAAAAGTCATATTCATGTCTCCCATAGTCTTTCTTGGCTGCCTGCTGCTGAAATCAGTCTGCTGATATCTCACTTTCTGGAGCAACATTTCAGGATCTTCACTTCAGGTGCAATTTTGTGATTTGTTTTTTGGTGTGAAGGAATTTTACAGTTTGACATTTCTCTACAGATATTAATTTCAAGCTTTTAGGCTTAAGACATAGGGTGAAAAAATTATCTTCCTTTTTCATGATTGTGACAATAACTGTGAATGCAAACAGCTACAGTAATGAGGCTTATTGAAAGTATGTTACTAGGGAATATACAAATCACTAACTTTTCAGTGAAAAAGTGTAAATGGCCCTTCTTGTATTTGCATGTGAAAATCTAAAACCTATAAGGAAGAAGTTCTTCACTGTGAGGGTGGTGAAACACTGGAACAGGCCACCCAAAGAAGTGGTAAATGCTCCATCCCTAGCAGTGTTCAAGGCCAGGCTGGACAGAGCCTTGGGCAACATGGTCTAGAGTGAGGTGATCCTGCCCATGGCAGGGGAGTTGGAACTAGATGATCTAAAGGTCCTTTCCAACCCCAACCATTCTATGATTCTATGATTCCATGCATATAAGAGCATTTTTGTCCATCGTAGTAGCCAAAGCACTTTAATAAGTCATTTTAGTTTGAAAAGTGTTGTCATTCAGGACTGTCATTTTTTCTTCACCACCTTATATTCCTAAATTTGTTCATAAAAGACAGCATATGATTTGTGAATGTGAAAATAAAAACACGGGTGATGTTCTGTGGGTAGAATCCCTATTTTGGAAGCTGGTTTGGAGAGTGGATAAGAACCATTAATATTGAATGAAAATTTTTCTTTACCAGCATAGCCAGGAAGTTTTACTACTGGCTTGACCAAGTCTTTTTGTGGCATTTGTTTCAGAATTTCCTGGTGTTAAAAAGCATGCTTCCTCTGCAGTTCCTGTACATGCTAGCAGCAAGATACTAGTGGACAGTGTAGGAAGAAATAAGAATGAGGAATTTATTAACTTGGTGAATTTTCATAGGTCTTGAACATAAATAAAAATTTACCTCAGCTTATTAAATCTAGTGTATTCATTTTCAATGAAATGAACTAAAGGATCAAGCCAACTGTCATAGTATATATTTTGAGTTTGCTTCAGTTCTGTGTTTGTTGCTATTTGTGTCTGCAAATCAACCTTTTTGAAACTTCACAGACAAAACTTTTTTAAAATCTCAGTGATTTTGGCTCTTCCAAATGGTGATATTTCAGTTGCTGGTGTCATGATACATTTTTATTGTAGAGAACTTTCTTCTAAGGGAACATATCTGGCATAAGTATAGAGCATTGGGCTCTGGGAATTATTCAAAATCAGTAGTTGTTTTAGGGATGAAACTCAGGAGAGTAGCAGTGGTGGACCAATGCACAGAAAGTGAAGAAGGGCAGGCACATTCCTCACAGAGAGAAATGTTATGGCAAAACGAAAACAGAACATGACTAGAAGACAGAAACCCACCACCAGGTGTTTTTTTCCTAATAGAAGAATGTAGTGAATCTTTCTGTAAGGATTGTAAGAGATCCACAGGGGAAAACCTCATAGCAAGAAATACTTGTATAAACATTCCCCACTAAGATCTAGTGCCATTTTTATCTACAATATTGTCTTTGTTGTTTAACTCCAATAGTTACAAAATGCATCAAATTCATGTGGAACAGAAACAATTTCCTTGGTCCTAAACCAATAATTTTAACACCATTCCTATTTGTAACAGAAAGAAAAATGTTGTAAATAAGTGCTTTCTTTTACGGATGCACAAATATATAGCACATAGAAACCAAGTCTCATAGTAACAAAAATTGTCATGTATACTTGACAACAGCAGGCCTATGTGTTTTTCCTTTGGGTTTGAGTCAGTTAAGAATAAGTTCCATGTTGAGCGTTACACTGTTTTTCTCTGGATAATTCAATGTGTGAATTATTTCACTATTATGTCACTATTTCACTATACACTAGATTTCAGTAAAGCAATTTTATGTATACAGTATTTAAGCACCTATGAAGGCCTGCTGACATTTACTGGGATTATACATAAAAGCCTGCCGTGGATACAGAGAATACTGTTTCTTCCTCCAAAAGGCTAGTCATATCTTCACATATGATGAGATATTTACTGAGTGCAATGTTAACAGCTACCATATTGCTGTACTCCCACATTGATATAAATGTTGGCAAAAGCTACTGTGCCAGCTTCCCACTTACACACCCTAGTGGCACCTTTGCTATTCCTCAAATCCACAAATTGCTGTTCACATGCAATTAATGCTCAAACACTAGTGAGATTTTTTTGCCTCACATATTTAGTAGGCTTCTGTCAGAAAATAAAAGATGAAGATGGATGCACAGAAGCCTATCAAACCAGACCAAACCCAGCAAAGTAAAGAATTTTTCAATGCCAGAAAATACCCTGGAGTGGTCTGTGGGATATTATGAAAGAGAACCAAGGATTAGTGCAGAGATTGAGGAGATTAAACCTTAATTAAAATAAGCACTTATATACAATACATATGGCAGACAACTATTCTCATGGCTGTAATGGAACAGAAGTCTTCCTGCAGTTACACAAGGACTCATCCTACCCAAGGAGTGGGTTTCTGCAGTGGCTGCTGGAGGTCACATTGTTTTCGTTAGTATAGAAATATGCAACTACAGAAAGCTCCCCATGGCATGGTGCTTCTCTGTAACAAGATAAGGTGACTTCCATGATCAGCATTTGTATCTAACTGCACATGTGTTTTTTGCCCTCCTGCTCATAGACTGTGCTGCTCCAGCCCATGATGGTATGTTTACTAGAAAGCCAAAGCATGGGAGCTGCATTCCCCTCTTGAGCGGGCTAAGTGGAGGTGCCAATCATTTCTGATAATTTTTCATCATAAAATGTATTTACCTCCAGTCTAAGATGGACTCTGACTGTTGACCTCCAAAATATGCAGAAAGGGCATATTCAAGACCTGAATTTGTGTCCTTTTTTACTTCTAGATATATTTCATGTTTTTTAATGGAGTTACATTTGTCATGATTAAATAACAACAACAACAACAAAAATCAATTAATTCAGTGCATGCAGTTTCTCTGGTTATGTAATAAGTTTTCTCTGCCCATGAACCTGTATTTTGATTTTATACTCTATATGCTTGTGGTGAGCTTGTAAAGATCACACTTCTGGAGGTGTTCATCATCAAATTGTGAGGAAAAAAACCTCCAAATTTTGATTTACATCCTTTCAGAACTTAATGGCAACTTCAATATTTTGAAATAGAAATACAGAATATCAAAATATATGTAAATGAAATTCCAATATCTTTCCAAAATGGTTCTTTATATAAAAAGTCAAGAGGGGCTCTTCTGGAGTACCATTCTTTGAATGCTTTCAAAATTCCTGATATTATAATCCATTGATATCAGTATTTTATTATTCTCAGTAGGACATTTATTGGAGAGACAAAACATGAGTAGGCATAATTTATTCTTTCAGCAGTTCAAGTTGCGTGGAACTGTTTACTTTTAAGAGAAACCTGAAGGGTCTCTACATTGCAATGGTGTTTGCCAATATTCCTTTCTGACCTAGTCTGTGTTTTGGTGTAAAGTTATTTTAGGGACATGTTTGGTAGTTTAGAAGTAAAGTCTAGAAATAAACATTCACATGTAAATCTCTTCAAGTAGCAGGGCTTCTGATCAGACTCTGATAACTTAATTCTTTTACTTTATTCAAGGGTTGCCGCACATGAAACCATTCCTCCAGATCCTTGCCAAATTATTTGTTCATAGTTTCAGGGCATATTATGTTTAAATTTCTTGAGATAGTGTTATAAGATGTATAAACTAATTATTCTAATCAACACTGAAATACAGTGCTGTCAAGTTCTAGATGTCATTTTAGAATGTCTTCCTGTGAAAATCCTCCTGTGCTGGCCCACTGAGGCTAATTGGGCTGCATTCTTTCGTGTTAAAGTCAGTGAACTTCCTTATTGCTATCACTCTGAGAAGAAATAACATAATCTCTGTTTTAGGGGACTTCGTAAGAAATATTTTACCCTTACACTTTTCCTTAGCCTCTATTCCTTACTTGGTAATTATATAGATGTTACACATAATCATTAGAGCCACAAAAATGATCAGAAGGATGGAGCACCTCTCCTACAAGAAAAAGCTGAGAGAGATGGGTTTTTTCAGCCTGGAGAAGACTCCAGGGAGACCTTAGTGCAGCCTTTCAGTTCTTAAAAGGGGCCTAGAAGAAAGATGGGGGAAGACTTTTTAGCAGGTCCTGTTACAACAGGACAAGGGATGACGATTTTAAACTGAAAAAGGAGAGATTCACGCTGGATGTAAGGAAAAAAATTTTTACCATGAGGGTGGTGAAACATTGGAGCAGATTGCCCAGAGAGGTGGTAGATGTGCCATCCCTGGAGACATTCAAGGTCAGGCTGGATGTGGTTCTTG
>JANHGB010051723.1:0-17260 GCA_026283785.1 Coracopsis vasa | reverse complement strand
TTTTACCATGAGGGTGGTGAAACATTGGAGCAGGTTGCCCAGAGAGGTGGTAGATGTGCCATCCCTGGAGACATTCAAGGTCAGGCTGGATGTGGTTCTTGGCAACCTGATCTAGTTGAAGGTGTCCCTGCTCATTGCAGGGGGGTTGGACTGGATGATCATTGAAAGTCCCTTCCAACCCAAACTATTCTATGACTCTATTATTCTATAAATAAAAAATATTTATATTGCGTGTGCTATATTATTAGATGAATGTATTAAAAGGGGAACCTGGCAAAAGACAGTTGAAATGGGGGAGAAGGAAAATCATGACTTGAGCACAGAAGGAAAAGCAAAAAGTTTGCAGAAGCAGGGAAAAACTCTTCCTTCAGAATTCTAATAACCAGTATTAGTGACTTTAAAAACTATAATGTCTGCTGGGGAATGTACAGAAGAGCACTAAGAAAGCTCAGCTATCTGGTGACTGCCAAATGATACTGCTCTGCAGCCACTGCCTCCAACACAAATAGCTCAGCTTCATTTAAGTATCCTTACTGGAGGCAATCAATCACATACAGAACAGAGCAGTTTCAAATGAGGTCTGCTGTTCATATACATTCAGTGATTTTTGCAACTAAGTTATATTTGTATCCAAAATAAATATTTGGATAACTGATTGTCTCCCTCATAGGAGTGGAGGAAAAAAGAGTGCAAATTGTCAGTATAGGTCACGAAATAATTGAAATTCAGAATTCGGTGCCTTGATGCATTTCATCTTCAGAACCAAAGTGTTGCCACCCTGTGCAACCTTTTGAAAGACACTGATGCCTTAGGCTTAAGTACTTGATGTCACAGTGAATGAAGAGATCCAGACATCCAACTTACTGCTTATGATGGAAAACAACACAGCAAGTGGAAGGAGGAGGAGCACTATAAGAATATTATAAAAATTGCAGATATAGTTTAAAGAAAATTGTTAATAGAAAAGATATCTTTGAGCAGAAAGTCAGCTTCATGAAATACCCCATGTTTCTGTGTTTCTCAGTGTGACGATAGCAAAATGCTTTAAAACAATTGATTTTTTAATCTTTTTTTCTTTGTGTCTGCCTCACAAAAAACACTTGTTTTAGAAATTTCAGTCAAGTATGTATCTGCACACTGTGGGTTACCAGCTCTCCAGAAAGATCTGAAAGAGTCTGTCAAAAGTATGACGAACTTGGTTGCATATATTGCACCACTGAGGCACACAAACAGATCCACTTGCTGGGCTCAGGACAGCAAAGCAGGAAGCTCAGCACTGGTGTGTGCAACAATAGCACTGAGCAACAGAGCCAGAGAGCTCAGTAGGGCTAACATCAGCCACTGTGGTAACAGTGCTACTTGCATTCAGTAATAAACATGGGAAAGTCTCATTTTCTTTATTGACTAAATCTAATCAGATGATCTACATGTCATTACTGGCTTTCCCCATTAAACAACATGAAGTATATCTTCCCATGGTTTGTTTTTTTTTTCTCCTTACTTTCTCTCTTTTTGGACATTCTCTCTACCTTGTATTTCCGTGTTATTCCGCAGGACTTAAGAGAAGATAAGTGCAAATGCTGTTTTGGGGTTTGTTCTATCTGTGGCATTTCATTGTAAATGGAACCAATGTCAGAAGCTTTAAACTTTTTTCTTCAAGTTTGGCTTTGATCTTCCTGCAAAGGAAATATGCATCAACCAATATTTTGCATTTTAGAGAAAAAATGCAAACAGAAAAAAACCCCACAAGTTTTTAATAAAATATGCATGCTTAGGCTGTGTTTTCCATTTGAAAGGCTGATAAAGTCCATCATGAAAAACATTTTAATGCCAATTTCAGAATTACAGATTTTTTAATAGAAAAACAAACAGATATGAGCCCTTTTGTTTATAACTAGCGTAGTGACAGGGCAGAGGTGAAATTTCCTTAGCTGTTTCTATCTTTAAGAATCCAGTCTTTAACAATGCATTATTCCAAATCCTTCACTGGATAATTTGCATAATGATTTCAGTTTCTGTGAGTCTTATCACCAGCAAATTTGTTCATTAGACTGTATATGAAGGACAAACATAGAAGGAAGTGAACACAGCTGAAATGAATTCATAAAAGAGTCTGAGCAAATGCTGGTGGATATTTTTCTCCAGTGTTTTCTCAGCTCTCTTCAGAACCAATTCAAATCTCATCTAAAAGCAGTGAAAAATGTCCACCACTTACTGAGTTTTGTAAATCTGTGAGCCCTCTGTACCTCATACTCAGAAGTAAAGACAGGACAGACCCTCTCCTGATTTTGACTTTTCCTCTGTAAGTGTGAAACTTTTTGAGATACTGTCACATTACTACAAGCAGCCTCCACTCATAAACATTGTTAACCTCTCTGGTATTTTTAGGTCCTGCATGTGCTGGCTTCTTGCCATTTTATCTGAGCACAGTGTTCTTATATCTTTCAGTATGGCACATGATACAGGAAAGGAAGATGAAGAAGGGAACAGAGCAGACAGTAATAAATATGAATGGAAAGTACAAAAGAGTCTCTCCTCATTTTCCGTCCATTCTGCTCCTCTTGCTTCTTTTCCCTTCTCTGTCTTTTCTTTTACATTCTCCTCTCTCTGCCATCAAGATTTAAAGCATTTTAAGTCATTCCCTCTGTCTTTCACTACTACAAGCATGAGTTATGAGGAATGAGCAATTAATGAATGAATGTACTCTTCCTCAGGAGAACAAGCAATGGGAGCTGCTGATGCAGCACTTGAGGAGACTGAATGGAGTAGCACAGCGCAATTTCATAAATCAGCATGCAAAAATTGTCAGACATCTTGTGTCACCAAGTGGTGGTTGGTTAGGAAAAGCAACCTACCCCAGGAACAACACATTTACAATCTCTAGACTCTAGGTTTTGGAGCTTTTCATTCAGTTTTGGTTTAGTTTCACTTTTTACTTGCTTAGTAAACTCCTATTTCATTCACTGAACTGCTGGTTAGCTAGTGGATAATCCAGGTAGTGGATTATTGCACATGATTCTTTGGTGAAGTACAACTCTTAAGTTTCTTGTTTATATATAAAAGAGGGTGAATTTTATTTCTATTGGCTTTATAGTAGCCTTGAATATTCAGAAAAAAACTTTAAAGATGTCAATACCTGTGTTGAGCTCCAGAACCACTGCTATTTTGCTGTTCAAAGTCTGCTTTTTACATGGCTTCCTCAGTCCTTATGTAAGGAGATTGCATAAGAGAAGAATGTAATCTCCAAAATAATTTACCATATTAGACAGAAACTACCATCAATGGATCTTTATCAGCCGCCTGGAGCAGAAAGGAGACACGTGGCTGTACATTTAGAAACCAGTTGTTCACAGAACTCATCAATGCTTGCTGCCAATCGTGGGCAGATGCCATCAACAGTCATTACGCAGTTCTGAAAATAGAATCAAACTTGACCTGGGCAGGCCCTCAAACAATGGATAAACTGCCTCTGAACAATGGAAATGTGTGGAGTCTATCCTCTCTACCAGCCTCCTGCTGCTCAGGAATCCTACAGACCCAGAGCTAGGGCAGCATAAGAAGGGGATACTTACTTGGGGCGTACATGTCAGGTACTCAAGATGTCTCCTTACCCCTAAGAGTTACTGTTTCTCTGTGTGTCCCTGATCTGTCCTTGTGGAAAGGAGCATGACCAGCATGTTTCTGCTAGTCCCTGCAGCAGTGCTGTGTCATCTCTGGAAATGGCAAGTTACATTTGCCCCTTGTTGTTCTTCCTTTTTCTCTTTTCCCCTAGAAACCACTAGTAAGCAATAACAGCAAGCAGGGGAAAGCACTTTGGGGAGGAGAAGGGCAAAGAAGTTTTGAGAGCACCTCTGCCATATGTGTGCATCCTTGGCTGTCACAGCCACTGTGCTGTGTCCTGGGAAGGGAAAAAACAGCATCAGAGCGCAAGTGACTCCATCTTGCCCACTTTCCATGTTCACAAACCATGTGAACTTGGTATGAAGTGCTGGTGTTGTGGCTTTGACAACACTCCTGCAATTGCTGTGCTGTGTATAAGAGAACAACCTGCCATGGATTCTTATTCATATATGTTTTCCCAAATCTGGCTTCCTCTGCTTAGCCCCATGTGAGGATAAAGAGTACAGAAAGTGGCTTCCTTTCCCTGACCTCACAGAAGGCTTGAGAGGAACACTGTCTTTTCCTTTTCTTTAAGAAGTGCTGGCAAGCACAAGCTGTTACCATCCACTGCATACAGTGCTTGGCATCAGAAGTGGTCAGCTGTTCCCATGCTCCTGTTTGCTTGCTGGCGTGTGGCAGAGAGCACAAGAGAGAGGAAAGCAGTGCTATACTTCTGAAATAATGTATAGCAAGTGTTGTGTGCCCACAGCTCCAGCCCAGCCTGCCAATGTTTATTCTTTAGTTAGCAGGTAGAACATTAAAAGTGACTTGCACTTAGTTGCTCCCCTGTGCAAACCCCTCTGATCTCCAGCAGGCCTGGAACACATGATTTAAGGATGTAAGAAAAGCGTTGCTTTGTCTTTTTGGAAATGTACAGCTGGCATTCATATGGCAATGTTATCTTTGAAATACAGGAGTGCTTTGGAAAGGCTACCAATACTGCTAATCTTAATGACAGGAAAAAATAATGTTTGAAATACATCTCTACAGCCAACAGTCCTCCCGCAACAGAAGAGGGATGGATATGTCTTTGCTATTTGCTTCTCCTCCTTTACACTCACTAGAAGGGTATATGCAAAAGAACTTTTCTATCTGTCTACTTTGCCAAAACAAGGAGGACACCACAGCAATAATCTTTTGATAACAGAAATGTTGGACTGAATCAAAATTTGTTATAAGCTATATAGCAGAAGAAATTGTTACCTTTTACTTGTGCAGGGAGTGATCTCTTTATTTAACAACAGTTACAGCAAAAGAAATGTTTCTGACTATGGTTTTGGGGTTTATGTTTTTCTGAGCATTCTCCTTCTCTCTTTTGGCTGTTCTTGAAAAGTTGTGACATGAGATCAGGAAAGCTTAAAAGCTTATGTGACTTCTTAGCTTGCCATCATTTCAAGATGAATAAGTGTTCACGAAGACAGCCTGCGGGAAGAGAATTGATGTACTATTTGGATGCCCCGACTTTATAATTCATGCTAAACTCTCTCGGTAGGAGTGTGGCCAGTGCTGAAAACTTTGCCTTAGGGTTCAGATGGATCAAGCAGTAATAAGACTCCATGGCTAGCTGAGGGGGAGGAAGAGGAGAAAACAATTTAAAAGCAATGAAAGAAGATACCACTATCATTGTTGAAGCAAAGCTTTTGCTTCCACAGCCTGTGGAACCAGCACATAATAGGCTGGAGAACTGACCCCACTCTCAGTTGCCTGCCTTGCAGCTGCACGCAGGATTGCAACCTCAGTTTGGGAACTGGCTCAAGGAGAGGCAGCTGGCTGATCTGCTCAGCTGTGTTTTGAGACAAGCAATTTTCTGTTAAGGTCAGTGAGAGTTTGACAGTGTAAGGAGTTCAGACCACCATCCCCAGAGAGGGTGGAGAAATCTAAATAGAGAAAATAGAGATATGTTCTTTCGAAACTGGTTGCATAATCTATTTCAATCTGAATATATTTGTCGATAAAGTGTTTTTCCCAGCAAGATACAGGAAGGAGATTTTACTCCAAGATGAATTCACAGTTTGCATAAAGCTTGCAAAATATTTCCACTTAGACAGTGCTGTCAGACAGTCATTTTAATGAGTGCTGAAAACCCAAACCAACTGCAGCCTAATCCCACTGCTTGCTCCTATTTCTGTATTGACGCTCCTGGCACCTCCCAGTCATTTGCCTGCTGCAACCAAACAGCCGCACGTTGGGAGTGAGCATCTTTGTCCAAACTGTCTGCTATTCAATAGTGTTTGCTGATAAGAATTATTCTCATAAATTCTAGATGGCATGGCTTCAAACGCTGAAGCACTGTGCACCAAAATGAAACCGGGACCCAGATAGCTTCTTTTTCCCCATGTTAACCATCATGTTCACTGAATATTTTGTTAGATCACTTTTGCAAGTTTTAATTAAGAATGTAGTTTTGGCTACCTGGTGAGAGGAGTGGGGGGACCAGCATCTTCTGTCACAGCTGTACCTTGTTTGTTGGTAAGCATCTCTTACCCCTCCTAAGCACGGAAGAAGACTTGAAAACATGTTGGAGCAGCTTCATGTGTTTTCTCCCTGAATTATTTGCTGTTGTGTTTTTATTGGACATCACTGTACCTGTGCTGGAAGCAGGAAGGCTTGCTTGTAATTCAGGTGCAGGCCAGTTAAGTGCATTTTTGGTGATTTTGATAGCCTTGTTATTAACTCCTGATGGCATAAGACTTAGTGGTCAGGCTATAGATAGCTGATCGGTCTGATAACTGCTAATCTCATTAACCCTCTGACTTAACTTAATTTATACTTCATTTGCCCCCCCTCGTTTATTGTGATATATTACTCAACTTCAAGAAAGAACAAAACCACCGGGTAGATGATAAAAAAGTATCACAGAGCATTTTTGCTCAGGTCCCAAAGTCTCTGCAGGGAATAGAGGATTTGGATATAATTTAGCACCAGTGGCACTAATTTCTATTGCGTTTATTAGGCAAATGTGAATAGTCCTTGGTTGGTGCTAAAGAATTTCTATTTTCCATCTCCCCTTAGGCTCAATCTGCCATATCTGCCTTTTTCGAATAACTTTGCTTGAATAAATTTGATGAAGATAAACACACATGCAGTAACACATTTCTAGAGTTTTTACTACAAATGAATATTTGGCTCTGCTCCAGAAATACGCACAGGCTTCAGTACTGTCTTAATACCAGGGCAAATTCATTCCTGTCAGGAGCTGTTTAGTGATACACAGAACTTAAGGGGGGATTATGCTCAGTTTTTGTATGACATTAGCTGTATCACTATAGATGTCTGTATAATTAATGCTGGTGCGACCTCTAAATTAATTTGATGGAGATACAGCTACAAAATATCTTTAAAAGGATAATGACTTCTAAAAATTTAAGGAAATACACTGTAGTAGTGTAGCTATTGCACACGCAAAATGGTAGGACTAATCTAGGTGACTAACATTTAAAGTACAGAACTCTGTATAGCTCCACCTTACACAATTACTTTTGCTGCTCTGCTGCCATTGTAGAACTTTTCTGGCACTTATATGCACAAATTCTTATTTCCAGCATGACAAGGAATATGTTATGAGACTTGATAAAATCCATACAGACAGCATTCTTGACTAATGCCTCTGTAAAGAGTTATCCTAACGACAAGACACCAATTTATGTAGTGGTTTGGCTCTGTCTGGATGTCAGGTGCCCACTGAAGCTGATCTGTCACTTCCTCCTCCTCAACTGGACAGGCGAGACAAAATAGAACAAAAGGCTTGTGGGTTGAAACAGGGACATGGAGATCACTCAGCAGTTACTGTCACAGGCAAAACCGACTTGGCTTGAGGAAACTAGTTTATTACCAATCAAATCAGAGTAGGATAATGAGAAATAAAACCAAATTCTAAACCACCTTCTCCCTAACCCCTCCCTTCTTCCCAGGCTCAACTTTACTCCTGAGTTCTGTACTTCCTCCCCCAACTCCAGCAGTGCCAGCAGCTTGCTCCAGCACAGGCTTCCTACAGGTCACAGACTCCTTCAGGCATCCCCCTGCTCCAGCATGGGATCCTCCACTGGCTGCAGGTGATCTGCTCCCTCATTAGCCTCCATGGGTTGCAGGGGAATCTCTGCTTTGGCACCTGGAGCACCTTCTGAACTGACCCTTGTGTATGCAAAGCTGTTCCTCTCACATATCCTCACTCCTCTCTGGCTGAGGTTGGTTTTGTGCAGGTGTTTTCCCCTTCTGAAACCTGTTATCCCAGAGGTGCTACCACTGTCACTTGTGAGCTTGGCCTTGGCCAGCCACAGGTCCATCTTGGAACTGATTGTCATTGGCTTTATTGAACATGGAGGAAGCTTCTAGCAGCTTCTCACAGAAGCCACCCCTGTAGCACCCTGCTGCCAAACCCTTGACACACAAACCACATAGAGTTCAATTTCAGTAAATAAAACCAACCACTTCAACAAAGAAAGCATTCTTTTTGTGTGCTTATTTGTTTTTTTTTCCTATTCTTTACCTCATTTCCCCTCCCTGCCCCAGAAATGAACAGGTGTATGTCATGTGGTCAAACCTAAAAAAGTACTATCAGTGTCTAAACTGAATTTATGTGGAAATATATTAATCAGAAACTGGCATTGAGACAGATGGGAGTAGATGAGGTTAGAGTAAAAACGGAGGAAAACAGGAACAGAGAGTATTAAGAAAAATACTAGTAATAAATGGAAAAAAATAGTGAAATAACTCTAGTAATTTGGTAAAAAAGCTCATCCAACATAGGTTAGCAGTTAGCATGGAAGGAAAAGAGGAAATTAGAGAAACAGAATTTACTGATGATGAGCTTTTGAAGTGAGTTCAGCAGGTCACAAAAAAGCAGTGATCAGACAAGTCTGAAACAGACCCACATTCCATCACACAGGAGCCACTGTCAGACTTCTGTCATTAGGCAACAGCTGTGCCTGTATAAATGATTACTTTTCTGCTTTGCAGCCAGCACTGCTCCTGTGAGCATGTGTAGATTAAGCCCCCTGAACTTTGGACAGGGAGGTGAGGGGCTAGTGTTAGCTTAGGAGAGAGAACTTTGCTGTATTTATTTGCTTTTCTCATTCCAGAATATATTGCAGTTTATCAGAGATGGCTGTTGCAAACAAATATAAGAATAATCTGCGGGGGTATTCACAAAGACTAAGTTTAGCCACAGGATACTTCCGCTCCCAGCTTCCTGTAGAATCAAGAGAAAGCATTTCTTCTGGGGCCACTCAGAGCACCTACAATGAGCTCCCATTGAGACACTCTGCTGAGGATTTTACAACTCCCCACTGGCTGTGGAAAGATCCTCAGGCAAATAAGCTCCTTAGGCTAAAGGTGGCTTTTGCAAATATCCTCTTGTGCAGCCTGATTTAAGACCCAGGAGCAGTGGATGAGTAGCTAACAGATTTTGGAGTTAGTTCTATGATTTTCAAGGTTCTTACAGACTGCCACAATTCCTCCACTGACTTTAAGCACTCTGAGGCACTGTGTATGTACAGCAACTAGAAATCTGTATGGGTTGCTATAATATCAATAAATAACATACTGCTGTGCTGCCATATATTCAGAGCACAAGCAGCAGCAACAGGACATCATTCAGAGCAGAACATGGTTTAATTAAAATGCTTGTGGATGTTATTAACAAAATAGTGCTATAAACTAACGGTCACTTTATTGTCTGTGTACTCTATCTAATCTGCATGTATATGGGTGCTAAGTGGGCATACATTTCTACCAGAGTAAAACCCATGGAAAAGCCAGCTCCTAAATGCTGTTTCTAATGCATTTCCTTGTGAAATTCTAATTGTGGCACACAGTTTAAATAATCATAGATCTGAAAGACTGTATAAAAGCTTGTAGTAAGTGGCTATGAGTCAAGTGAGTGAAATTTAAGACTAGTCTCACTACATATCCAGGCTCTGAGCCAAGGAGAGGGAATGTCTGGGTGTTCCTCCTCTTACTCATTTAACACAGTTTTCCTTCTGTTTCCTTAGTTGATTAGCTGTGCTCATGATAGCAGTGGGAGATGAGAGAATTGTCTTGCCATATCACCTTATTCGTATCATATCTTGATGGTACAAAAGCTGGCAGGCAGCAACATTAATCTGGAGTGACCATCTTCTGTGCTTATACAAAAAGCTTAAAGCTCTGCAGTTATAAGAAAACTAGATAAGTGGATGACATTGAGAAACTAGTCACTTAGACTTTCTTAATTAACTTTATATATTACTGAACCATACCTCTTTCTTGGCTGTCTTTGAGGAGTTTTGACATCATCTAATGAAAGGATGTAGAATTATGAGGAAAATCTCTTTCACAGGATCAGTCAAGAGAGTTTAAGAAAAGTGCTTTTGGAAAGTTGAAGGGCAGTAAGAAAGACCTGAGAAGATAATGTAATGGAAAGCCAGCAGAAATGTGTCTTGTTCCAATGAACATGGGCAACACTGGAGAGAGAATGAGTCACTGTGGGCTACTTAAGCAAGTAAAAGTAAAATATGAACTGCACTGGAAAGAGAAAACTGGAGGGCCACCAAATCAGGCTTCTGTATTCCAAGCTTAGTGCACATGAGAAAAACAGGGACAGCATGAGGATACACTGAAACTGTTGCCAAGAGGGTAAAATTAATACAAAAAGATGGTATTGTATTATAAAGCCTGAAGGCACAATAGCACAAAATTACTTGACCAAGAAAATATTAATTGTAATTAATTTGTAATAAGGAGATAAATTTTGAGACCACTTCTTATTCCCATTAAAACTAATTGGACTTTTGCCATGAAGATTATTGGGAAGAGGATTAAACTTTGAGTAATGGCTTGGTTAAGAAATCATTGATGTAATTGTGAACTGCTGGGAAAAAGTAACTGAGAAATACATAATGAAATATCATCACTTGAACAAATGCATCAGAGGTGTCCCTTTGGATATTTAAAGAAATGATGGAACAACTAGTTGCTAAAAAAAAAACACACAGAGAATTGAGGAAGTAGCAGGAGACCAATAAAGTGTCAGCATGTCTCAAGTCTTTAAAAATTGAATTAAGAGTAACTATAGAAACTATTGTCTTATGGACATGGCTCCAAATTGAAATATTAAAGCAGAAGGGGAAAACGTATTTGTATGAAGGTGAATAGTATAATGAGACCCTGATAAGACACAGGTGTACTACAGCAAACTAAGCCAGACAAATTAGAACTTTTATCCCTCCACTTCTTTTTAAGATTAAGCCAGCAGCAGAGTACAGAATGGCACCAAGACTTTGCAAAGGCATTTGAGGTTCTGCCACATAATGTCTTAAGGGAATTACTGAAACCAGTCAGCTTGGGCTAAAATTCGCTTAAAGGTATCACATGCTGGCCACTGAACTGTAAACAGAAAGTAAATCTGAATAGCAGTCAGCGTTGTCAAGGATAAGTGACTGCTAGTATCCTTTAAAGGTCAAGATATGGTCCAATATCTGGAGGATAAAGCACTAATTACATATGAAAACGATTACTTAAATAGGAAGAATGATTAACAGCACAAGAGAGAGGAAACACAGAAGGTTCGTTATTCTCCAAGGATATTATGGATCTAATACAGCAAGGCTAAACTTAAAAGCAAATTAATAAACAAGCAGTACTTTGTGCCCATTAGGCAACAAATAAATTTTATGAAGCTTCAAATATATATTTTTTGTCTATGAAAGGCTTTTTCTTTCTTAAATACTTATTCAGGCTTTATAAATCTGATCAGAAAAATTAAATTCAGAAAGCAACACCATAAAGAGCATTAATAAAATTATAATTTGCTTGATATCTTTATGTTTATCTAAGAAGAACATTTCCTTTTAATTGTTTACATTGCTCAGAGCAAATTGGGAGTTCCACACCAGCTGGTACAGGTGGAGGGGTCTACAATCTGAAGTGTTGATTACGAATGAAGACAGTGTGATTGTGGGTTGAGGAATGAAGGCTTACATACCAGGCTATTTTCTCAATTCTGCTGGGTTAGATCAAAGACCTGCCTAGGCCAGTATAGTCTCTTAGCAGTGGCTGAAAATCATAAAATCGTCGAATAGTTTGGGTTGGAAGGGACCTTAAAGATCATCTAGTTCCAAAATCCTTGCCATGGACAGGGACACATGGATGTTTACAGAAGATGAGGAGCAGAAGAAGTGTATATAACAGCTTTAACTCTTCACCAGAGTTCCTAATAATTTTCAGCTTAGGGACTCTGAATCACCTGTGGCTTGAGTAACTCTAAGGGATTTCTTTTCCCTTAACTTTTCCGGCCTTTCCTTGAACCAATGAAAAATTTTAGCTCTGACACTGTTCTCTGGCCTTACAACTCTAACATAAATTGCACATCTTCTCCTATTTGTTGAAGCTTGTTACTATTAATTGCAATTGACACCCACTAATTCTTATACTGGGAGACTTGGCAAACAGTCAAACTTTGGCTACCCTGTTTGTACTATTTGTGCTTTAGTGAATCTCTATCACATACCCCCTTGGTTGCCATTTTCACAGACCAATTATCTTTTTATCTGGGTGGCAGACTAGCTTTTCCTCATACAGAAGTCATTTTCACTTCATACTTCACAAAACCCTACAGATTCATGAGTAGGTCCCCTAGCACCAGAAGTCACAAGATTACATCAGAATTATCACAGAATCATAGAATAGTTTGGATTGTAAGGGACCTTCAAAGGTCATCTAGTCCAACCCCCTCTGCAATGAGCAGGGACATCTTCAACTAGATCAGGTTGCTCAGAATCACATTCAGTCTGGCCTTGAATGTCTCCAGGGATGGCACATCTACCACCTCTCTGGGCAACCTGCTCCAATGTTTCACCACCCTTATTGTAAAAAAATATTGTATCTTTGACGTTTTAAAATATGCTTTATGGCCTTGCAAGAAAAGCCTGAATGCATGAACTGAACGCTACTGCTGAAATGAAGTCTTCCTAACAGGGAAGGACAGACATTTTGAGATGTATGAACTACTGCATACATCTCACTGGAGTGTTATCAGATACAGCAAGCGCTTCCCATCACTGCGAGCAGCATCAAAACAGAAAACAGTAGACAAACCCCTTTCCAAGAGAGCTACAACCTCAGTGCTAGACTGAGTCAGGGTGCCTGGCTGTGTTTGTTTTCTTTGCAGAGAGGTGGAGGAAGAGGGACAGACTCACTTCAGAGCTAAGACTGAGCACTGCTGCTCTGCCTTGGATTTTGCTAGAGAAAAAAGGGGGACCTGTATCGTCATCCTCCTTGTTTAAGTATTTGAGGAGGTTCCTGCTGTGCTATCTGAGTAAAAACAGAGGTTCCCTGTGAGACATCATGCCTAGTGCTCCAAGTTGTAATACATCACAGTCTGTCTCCACATAGAAAAGGAAGCTGTGTCACACTGTACATTAACTATACATAGTCAGGGCTTTCACTTAGGGTCTTAAATATTCTTTTGTCTTTCTGACACCAGTGTGTGGATTTTACTTCAGTTTCCACACAGCTCTTTGAAAGTATGTGCCTTAGCACGCTTGAAACACTTGGCATGTCCACTGAAGACAAAGTATGACTGTGAAATTGCAAAGCATTTTTTTCCATGAAACTTCAGGAGTTGGTTGCTAAGCTTAGTCAATGCCCTTTTAGCACTGACCCAAAATGCTGAATACTGGTTTTGACCCTTCTGTTTATCTGTCCTTTAATATTTTGCTTTTCTCCTCAAAAGTGACATATTAATAGGAGGAAAAAAAAAAAAAAAAAAAAAAAAAAAAAAAAAAAAAGGCTGTCTTTATTCCCTCCCTCTTTTTCTTTCCTGAAAACTGTCTGTAGCCTTTCTGCCTTCTGCTTGCACAGTCCACTGAGCAATAACACAAGTCTTTTTTATTCCCAAGTGGGAAGGAAGAGCTGGAACTGAGTCTTGCTGAAGTCTGAGAAAGGAGGTTTCTTTTATAACTTGCAAATAAAAACCTGCTACTGTGAAATAAAAGAGTGTTCTCAAATAGGAAGAATGGGGTTGCCTTACAGCTCCGTGCTGTACTCTGCTGCTGCTGTGGAGCAGTTTTCCCAAAATGGAGTGCAACAAAGGCAGGACAGAACTTTGTAATGGTGTGTGGGCTGGTTTGTGGGGAGGAGAGGAGCATGCAGCACCTTTTCCTCTCACTTTTATGGCTTGAATGGGGTTGTAGCTTGTAGGAAAGAAGCCACACACCTCTCCAGGTGGCTAGCAGCCTCTCTGCCTGTCTGTTGTAGAACCATAGCTCTGCAGCAAAATCTTGGTGACCTACCTGGGAGGTTGTGAATGCCAGGCTAAGGCACAAGAGCTGAGATAGTTGAACCTAGCCAGGCAAGAGGTGTGTGTCACAGCTCATGTTTCCTTGTATGTGTATAGTGCTGGAAAATGCTGCTTCTCTCCCCTTATATGGGGTTGCAGTAATAACAGAGACACTCTTGTTGAACTATAGAAATTGGTTATGTATTTATCTAAATGTTGAAAGTGTGAAAGGTTGCTGTTCTGGCAAATTCTTTGCAAGCTTTTGCAGCTCTACACACACGACTCTGTTGTCTCTAATGTTGTCCTGCCTTTGGCAGACTTCCCATTACATAATGTTGGCCCATACTTGTTATGTGTGACATTTTTTGCTGAACACTGTCGGGGATAATCTGTCACATAACAGTCTTTCTGATTATACGTTAAGACTCTGTCATCCTTTAGCACAAATGCAACTTGTGCCTCAGACAATGCTGTTTCTTGTTAAGACAAGCAGAGTACAGTTCTTTCAGGTAAGAAAAGCACCGAGAGTATCGTGTGGTTTGAGATTGAAATACCTAGGACTAAATTCACTGCTGAGTGATTGCATGGAATCACATCTGGGAGTAATTTGAGCTTTAAAAAATGTTGAGCCCTAGCCCAGGTGATGGGAGTAGTGATTGGCTGAAGGAAGCATGAAGTCTGAAGTGTGACTCTGCAAAATGCTGTCACAGGCAGGTCCAGCTTGTTTCTTGCTTTGGAAACATGGAGCTGTGGAAAAGGTTCCTCTGCTTTACTTTCCACTGAAGTCTGACAGTGTTTGTAGACTTCACCAGTCTTTTCTTTAAAAAAAAATTTAAAACAATGAAAAAAAGGGTACTGGTGTGGGAAGATAAATAGGTATAGCTCAGTCAGGGGTTCTTGCTATAAGGCAGCTGAGAAATGAGAGGCCTTAGAGGAATAGAAACACCCCCAAAACTGTCTGCTTTCAAAGAGCGATGCAAAATCCGTTAGTTCCTAAAAACCTGATTTCAGTTGCATAGAATAAAAAGCAGAGGAGAGAAAGGTGTATAAAATAGAGACAGAATAAAATAGGAATTGTCTCAGTATTCAAGAATACAGTCTGCTTCAAATGGACTTCATATAATGTTATAGCAAAGAAGTAACAAGATTGCGTGAGCTGCTGAAACGTCTGCCACATTGTGGGGAGGAATGAATGTGGAACATAAGGCTGAGAGACTAAATACACTGTCTTCAGAGAAAGAAATTTTCCAGCCTTACGTAGGAGATGACTGTATGCTAAGAACAGTTGCAATATCGAGGAGAAAGGTTTTGGTTCTATGCAAGGAATGAATACTTGTCAGAGCCAAAATTAAAACCTGATGAATGCAGTCTCACCTTCTTTCATTTCTTCCCTCTCAAGATTCTACATTTGTCCTCATTCTGTCTGCGCATTCATTCATACATTCCTCTCCCCTCCCACCTCCCCATTGACTCACACTCTCCCTCCCTGTTTGTTATCGTTTCCTTTTAATTTTCTCTTCCTTTAGTTTTCCTTCCCACTCATTCCATTTCTCCTCTGCCTGATCCCTCTGCACACATTTTCCTTCATGGTGAAAAAATAGCAGAGACACAAAGAGAAGGAAAAATAGAAGATGAGTGAGGTAGGAAAGGGGCGAAGAGTAGACAGTGCAGGAAAGGTGCTCAGTGTTGCACTTTCTCCCCATGCTGGACTACAGATTTTTGAAGGTGTCATAGGAGTCAGGGCTCTTAAAACCTGTTTCTTTCTGCCAGGCAGCAGCACTTGGCAGTGGCTTTATGAAAAGTAATGCCAGAACTCATTTCCTCAGATTAGCATCCCTAGAAACCATCATAAAGAATAGAATAATCCCAAAGTCCAGTGGAAAGCCATCTTTGAGTGACAAACATCTGGCAGTGCATGGAGCTTGCTACCACATCAGACTGGGAGGAGACTGGCTGGTCTTCAGACTCCAAAATAGGAAATGGGAGCTTTAAGACTCTTTGGACTTGCTGGCAGGCAATGCTGACTGAGAATCATCACAGCCGCAAGCTTGTCATGGACCTGTGTGCAATGAAATGGTGTTTCTCAAAGCAGCCAGTGCTGGTGTCTCAAACTTGATGGCCCAATGGTCCTGATTTTGGTTTAGTGAAACAAGGAGGTACCAGGAATGCTTATTGTAACATGTGGTAGGAAATGGGTTGAAACCACTTTATCTGTAGAGCGGTGAGATCATCCCAGCACAATGAGCTGGATCCCAAAGTTAGTCTGTAACCTGGAGAAAGCGCTATGCTCCCGCAGCCCCCCAAAGCCGAGGCTGCTCCTTCGTCGAGCCTGCAGACCTGTGGGAGGAGTGGAGCTGAGCTGTCACACACTGATGGTGCAGTGCCACACAAGTTTTGGCTCATTCTCCTATTACTCTTTATTTTTATTCCTTTTCTAGCCCTGTTCTTGTTCCTGAAACTGCTAACCAAGATGGGATTGTTTCTCCCTGACTGAAAAAAACCCAGCGCTTACTGTTCACCAAAGCTTGGTACATACAGCACCATACACTGCGGGTTATTTCTCCTTCTCAGAAAAGGAGAAGGAGGGAAGTGTGCGGGGCACATAGCCAGAAATTACTCGTTCCTTTACCCTGTCCTGCCACCTATAACCTTCTGCTAGTTTTTCGTATCAATTTAACAACGGCTGGTCTGCCCGCCTCCAAATTCTTGCATACATGAAGGATCAAAGTGGATGCTCGCAGCCCTTGCAGTTTAGTGTGAATTATGTGCAGCGGTGACGGCGGGCTGCGTGCTCAGGGAAGGGCAATCAGTGGCAGCGGGTTGTTGGGTTTTTGCCTTAATGCGACTCTCCTCGGGTTATGGAGGACCCTGGAACCAAAGCGCCCGGCGGCGCCCGCTCCGCGCAGGACAGGTGCAGGCAGCCGTGCCCAGAGCAGGCCGGGTGAACCGGAGGGGTTTGGCCCCGGGACCCCCGGTGCACCCCGCGCAGGCCCCGGCCGGGCGGCAGCGCTGCGCCCCGTGAAACGCTCGGGCTCGGCTGGGGGGCCTCCCGCCGGCCGTTAATAACGGTCACCGCGCACTCGGGGGCTGCGGGCGGTGACGGGCGGGGGAAAGGCCGCGCAGTGGATCGAGGCACCACTCCTCGCCGCCGCCGTTACATAAGGAGGAGTGGGGGAAGGGAGCGCTTTGACGCGGCGGCGGCGGCGGCGGCCCCTTTAAACGCGGAGCCTGGGGCGCGCTGAGCGCGCCTCTCTGCTGCCCCCTCCCCGCCTCGCTGCAGAGACAAATCCGCTCCCCGCCCGCCTACCAGAGCCCAGCTGAGCCGGGCGGCGCCGGGAAGCGCTC
>JANHGB010051722.1:58075-71309 GCA_026283785.1 Coracopsis vasa | reverse complement strand
AGCTGCACAATGGGTTTTAGCTCCTCTTGTTTCTTGTGCATCCTGTGTGCATTGGTGTAGGTGCTCTTCAACTGGCTTAGTGATCCTGCTGCTTTTCTGTGGGGAGAAACCCTCATCACAGATGATCATTCTCAGGAGTTCTTGCGGTTTTTAACCCATCATAACCCTTGTGTCTTTGCTGCCACATGGATCTTCATCCCCTACCTCCACTTCGATGGCAGACCGAAAGTCCTCGCTAATGCACCCATCCCTCAACACTGGTGTTGAGACATAGGGTGAAAATATCCAAGATGGCATCATTCAGAAAAAAGACTATTTGTTCTTCCTTCTTTCATCACTTCTTCCTTATTATAACTACTTTTTTTTGTTGTTGTTTAGCTGTTTCTTTAATTTTAAAACCACCTTGCTTGTGTTTTTCCAACACCTGCTGCTGCATCTGTATCTCTAGTGCTAAATAGCTAAGAATAAGCTTGACAGCTAACAGAGACTTTAACAAAACTTCTTTTCCATATTGTTTCAATGCTTTCAATGACATAGAAAATAAAAGGAGTGGTAGAAGAAAGCTCCCTTCAATGCTTCTCTACCAAGTCAGAGGATACTCCTATTATTTCTGAGTGTTCCATAGATAAAGAACAGCATGCTAAACATAGGAGGTCCCTCCTGAATCTTATTGCTCTTGGCTTCAACAATGACAACAGAATCTTTTTTACTTGTGTGTGTATTAGAGCAATAAAAAGGAAAAAGTTGTGAAAGCATCTGCCTTGGCTTACTGTTTTTGTCAGAAATCTTCATTGTGGATTCTTGTTGTCTTTCACTGTATTTTTATTACTTTCTTCTGACCTTTAAAGATCTTCTGAATATTGTTAAATAATACTGATGCTTGCTGAAAAGCAATTGATAGACAGAGCAATCTTACCCTGTGGTGAGCAAGTCATTGGTATGAACACAGATGGACATATTCACTGAATGATGATGTGTTTAGTGAAGAAAAAGCACCTGCGACACAGTCACCAGCAAAAGACTACCTTTTGGAAGAAGATACCACCTACAGTACTAAGGACAGCAAAAGCACAAATGCTGCACAACAGCGCAAGGAGAAACTCCCAGAGAGCTCGGCCACTCGTGAAGCTCCTGCTCCACCAAAGAGCCTGGCAGAGGAGCAGAGCTCGGCCCTTTTGTTTACCCGCTACTCAGCGAATGCTCAAACTGGGTCAGCTCAGGTTTCAGCTTCTCTCCCGAGAAGTTACCAGAAAACCGATACCTCTAGGTTAACATCTGTGGTTACACCAAGACCTTTTGGTGTCCACTCAAGAGGAATCTCGTCACTTCCACGGTCGTTCACGGTAAAATTCTGCTTCATTCCTACAGTTTGGGGTCTTGGGAAGCTGGGAGAAGAGTAGAGTTTTAACATTTTATTTATTTATTTTTAAGTCATCTGCTGTTTGATGAAGTCTGTGTTAATAGAGCAGGCAATTCTGTTGTGGCTTTAGATGTTTACTCATGTTTCTGTACTTAAAGGCACTCCTAGAAATAAGGCTGATAAATGCATTTGGTAGAATAATAATTTTATTACTTTGAGTAAGTCTCCTTCATGTTGCTTATCAAAAGCCTGTCTTTGTCAGATGTAATTGTCTGAAACTAAGTTAACGTAATTAAGTGCTAAAGACAAATTTTTCAGGTGATTTAAGTTTCTCCTGCTTCTGACTTCTGGTGAAATTGAAATTTTATGCTGCCTTAAAATTTACCTGCTCAGGAAAGCACAGAAACACAGAAATTTATATCCACCCTCTCCCCCCACCCTGATTAACTGTGTTGATTTTCATAGCTTTCTCCTAAATCCCTATTTGTCTCAATTTTAAAAATGGTAAGAATGCAGGTGATTTTAACATTTTTATCTTAAAAAGTCTAGAGTATTCTGCAAGCACTTCAAGAGAAAAAATATGTTTTCTTTAAAGTAGGTAATTAGTAATGGGTACAGTAACCAGAATTTGCATGAAAGGGAGTTTTTTATCAAATACATAGATTGCTGAAAGACTAGGGTTTGGTTTTTATTCTTAAGCATATGTTTACTAAACTGTTATTTTTGTCCTAGATGGATGATACCCAGAAATACAATGGAGAAGTAGAAAAACCTAAGAGAACTCAAACTTTGTTCACTAGCAGTTCATTTTCAGAACCAGATTCTGCACACCCTCTCTCCGCTGGTGCATTCAAAAGCAGAGGTGAGGAGGAGGAGGAGGAAAAAGAAGGTGTTCAGTCAACACCATCTTCTAGTTCAGCATTACCTGTAAAATCCCAAGACCAAGATGCTGGAAGCAGTATTCTTAAACCAGAGTATTGCTGTCCTCCTGATTCTCTTTCACTTGCATCTTCTGCAGAAAATGTGAGTCTGCCAGAGCCTGACGATTCAAAATCTCAGGTAAGTGTGGAAATAATGTGATTACTTAGTGTAACTGAATGCTACAGTAGAGTAAAAGAAAAAAAAAATAAATTTACAACTAATGCAAGTATTTTTTGGTAGTGAGAAAACGGCTCTGAGATCTACTATTTCCTTTGATTTAGTTCAGGGGAAATAGAATATTTGGAAAGCAAATAATTGGTTCTCTTGCATCATTTTTTTATCTACCCTTTATATGTCCTGTGCTTAGTTTTATTTCTCATTCTAGTTCAAAATAGTTACTCTAAACACTGCGATGCTTTCAAATTCTCAAAAATAGCACATTGTGTGCACGAGCAGGTATGTCAGATGAATGATCTGAGCTGCTGTAGCATTCATTTGCACTTTTAAGCTGGTGGTGGAAAATAAAGAGCGGCTTTTTAAAGGCCAGCCTTAAACATTACTATCATGCTATCCTTTTTTTCCATCTGTTGTGGCCTGAGCTCCCATTCTTTTCTTTTCATTATCCACTTAAAATTAATCTAATTAATGTCCACACTAATAAATTTTAAAGCAAATCACCATCTCTTTGTGTATGTGCTGATCCAGGAGTTGGGTCTTTCAGTGGGGTTCTTTTAAATATATATCCTCCAGGGCTGCTGCTTCCAATTGATTGCATGTTTCACACGTGAAAAAAACGGAGCAATAGCTTTAATTGTTGATACCTTTCTGTAATATGTAATGAGGTGGTTCAAACTGCTTGACAGATTAGAGACGAATTCTTTGCATTCCTCATGCTGCTGTAAAAGTTAATTGTCCCAGTTGCTTGGGTGAGAATGGTAAGACCTTAAATGCTGATTTATGAAATCACTTCCCACACCAGCTTTTTATAAATTCAGGCACTGAACCATTCTTTTTCCTAATCACTTGTGGAAAAGGAACACGTTTCAGTTTAATACTCCTGATACCCTTGGGCATTGCAATGAAATTGTCATAATTTTTTTAAACTCTGATTGTTTTATAAGGAAAGAGATCATGATCTTTTTTTTTTCTGTGTTATTACAAAAGCAGGCAGAGAAATTGCTGTTCTAATCAGTGAAAACATAGATTAGATATGGGTTCTTTGTATCACTTTAAGGGAGCCAAATGAGAACAACACGTACTAGGTCCACTTCTTTTGGTTTTTTTTTTTCATTAGTCACACGATTATAAATCATCCTTCCTGCACATGAGTTACATATTTTGGTTTTGTTTTAAAATAATTAAAAAAATGTTTTTTTTAAAAAAAACTTGTGTTGTGCTTCAAATAAACTATAACTTAAGGAATACAAGCTCCATTTGGCATGTTTGTAAATCATTGCCAGAGCTGAGGGATTGATATAGTTCAATAATCATCAGGGCAATAACACCAGGTTTGTGGAGTACTGAGTGTTTGGGAGACAACCAAATGATGAAGTTCAGTGCACAAAGTTGTATTACTTCTCTCACAAGAGGTAGGTTTAAAGAACCCCACCGGATTGGGATGGTGGAAATAAAAATAACAGTAACAGTAATTTCCAGGAATACACTCAAATTCAGAAGCTTCAAATATGCTCTAACCCAGCGTAGAAACCTAACCTGTCTATTAGTAGATTCACATTTGTGACTAATGTACTGTTACTCACCTAAGGACTTGGGTTGTATGGGAGCGTTTGCAAGCTGGTAGCTGTGTTTTGAAGAAAGGGTTTATTTTCTACCCTGGGCTGTAACAGGAAGTGCTGTGCCAGGAGCATTCCTGTAACACAAGGCGAAACCTCAGGATGTTGCCTTGTGATGTTGTTGTCTTCCACACCCAGCCCTGCTGAAGCATACTTTGGCTAGTTACATCTTGCAGTGCTCCCTGTAGCTGCCTGCTGCATCCTACCAACGTAGGAGCTTTGGGGAATTGGTTTAGATACCTAGACTTTTAAATACTTTAAGTTAAATCCCAACCCTTCAGGAAGGCTGGTTCACTAGGCAGCTAAAATGTAGTTGTACATTTAATGCACGCACATAAGTATGTGGAGTCTCCTCCATGCATGGCTTGGAATATATGTATTTTAAGTGTTTGACAGAAAAAAGTCTACAGGTTTTTTTCCCCTTTTATAACAATGTCAGCTCATGATAATGAAGTGAATGACATGCATTTGGGTATTTTAATTGTTTTTAAAGGAGTTTGCATTAAAATGTTTGTGTATGCAACACGTGTTCATAATATAGTGTGGAATTAAAAACAAGTGTTCCAAAATGTTTTCCCAGTCAAATATTTCTTTAAAATGGTAATGTTAAGTTTTGATTCTGATTTTAAAAGCATCTTGAAAGTCCACTAGAATTGAAGATCTGGATTCTAGCTAATTCTGGGATTAGTTTTATTATCTGAGGCCTCCATTACGAAATCTGTAGCAAGATAGTAGTGTTTCACACAAAATTAAAAAGATGAATGTTCACCCAAGTAAATCTAGTTGCAGCATTGAGCCTAAAAGAAACTGATGATGCTCATTGTAGGATGTGCAAAAAATAAAGGTGAATTTGTGTTACCTGATTTTTTCACATCTGACTTATGCTCTCTTGCAGTACATTCCACAAATTTACAAGGCTATCTATCCATAAAGACCCATTTAGTGGTTTAATGTCCTCAAACTCCTTACATTTTGTAGCATTATGTTACAAAACATTTAAAATAAGGGAAATGCACAGTGAGAGAAAATATATGTAGAGAAAATATTAATGTAAACTGAAAATATAGCTGTTTGAATAAAAAACAAATGAGTTAGTTAACTGACTTCAACACGGTTTCCTTTGTCTATGATGGTAATAATAGATAATTAAAGTGCACATTGTGACCAGCCTCACCTATTTAGAGGATAAACTTTCCCTCATTTAGATTCCTGTGATACCAGATACTGTAGTGTCATGTTTTATTTTTCAGGAGCAGTACAGTGAAATGAGAATCAGTATAAACCAGAGACCTGGCCACAGTCGCAGCTTTGGGTTTACTACAAATTGGAGTTCTTCAGGGGTCTTTGTACAGACAGTTGAAGAAGGTAAACATGTATTAGCTGGACAAATTTTTGTTCTTGTGTTTTGTTTGCGGAGGCTTCTAACTTAAGGTATTTGCTGTCAACAATGCTGCAAATATTTTTAAATATCGGGTGAAGAATTGAAAAATCAATATTTAGTTTATTAATGTATTTCTGTAAATCCTCATCTCTTGAAATGGGTGGAATGCACAAATATCTAAAAGGCATTTTCCTAATCAAGGACATTTCTGTAACCACTGAAAAGGCATAAATGTGATCACTCAAATATTCACCAAGCCCCTCACAGAACCTGTAAGGGGCACCTACAGACTTCTAACATCCAGATTGTTCCTTTCATAGAATTATAGAATGGTTAGGGTTGGAAAAGACCTTAAGTTCATCTAGTTCCAACTCCCCTGCCATGGGCAGGGTCACCTCACACTAGACCATGGCACCCAAGGCTCTGTCCAACCTGGCCTTGAACACTGCCAGGGATGGAGCATTTACCACATATTTGGGCAGCCCTCACAGTAAAGAACTTCTTCCTTATATCTAATCTGAACTTCCCCTGTTTAAGTTTAAAGCCATCACCCCATGTCCTATCACTACAGTCCCTAAAGAAGAATCCCTCCCCAGCATCCTTATAGGCCCGCTTCAGGTACTGGAAGGATGCTATGAGGTCCCCATGCACCCTTCTCTTCTCCAGGCTGAACAGCTTCAGCTTTCTCAGCCTGTCTTCATATGGGAAGTGCTCCAGCCCCTTTATCATCCCCGTGGCCCTCCTGTGGACGTCCTCCAACAGCATCATGTCCTCCTTAAGTTGAGAACCCAAGTGGGGTCTCGTGAGAGCAGAGTAGTGCTGGTCATGCTTCTTTTGATGCAGTCTGGTATACCATACATTATATTTCAGTAAAGTTCAAAAGATTTCACTTCATATGGTTTGTAAACACATGCAGAGGAAACTTAGGGGTTAGAATTTTTATTTCAGTTTTCCCTTTCTTAGTCATGTTAAATTTTGGAGACAGTTAATACTTTTAAGCAGTTTCAACTTCTGAATTCGTTTCCAGTGCAGATTTTTTTTTCCAGATGTGTTGATACTGAGGAAAAGCAAATATTTTTGTCTTGAAACATACATAAAGTTTATTTGTAAGGCTTAGTAGTCTTTTGCAGAGAACAAGATCAAGTTTTCCTAATTAAAAAGCAAAACACAACAAAACACACAAATACCCAAGCAAATCACATATAATGCTTGTTTTCTGAACAGTGATCTTTCCCATTGCCAGTAATACTTCAAGAATATTGAATTGTGCCCTTTCTTCCAGCTAACACAAGATTATCCTGAGAAGGGAGAAATAACTGGAAACTTCTCATTTAGTTAGCCCTTCCTTATGCTTTCCAGAAAGGAAAAAATATCAAACAGCACTTCCTGAGCAGCCTTGATTTTCCCTTTTCCCCCCATTCAAAGACAGTTTTTAGACCTCTCCACTATAACTGGATACTTCTCATAATTAGATTGTAACCTCTAATATACACTTTGCATGAAGAGTAACTTTCCATTTGCTTTTCCTGTTGCTAGGCTTCTAGTTTAATTTTGTTACTTCGAGGCAGAGAACTGCCTCTTTGCACTGCCAGATGTAAATGAGAAACCCGAGGGTAGTGAGTGTTCCTGCTGGTCATTCACAAAGGTCCATGTGGGCTCTATCCCCAGTTCTGAAGGCAAGGAGAAGATGAAGGCCTTGTGGCTGTTATCTTGGTTATGCTTCATTACAGTTCTCACAAGGAAGGGTGCAAAGTATAGATTGAATGGAGAACGGACTGTCTCTTGGTATTCTCATTCGCAGCTTCTGTTTAATACTTTTTTTCATAAACTGGCTCAAGTTGTATCTCTATTCATAAGCTGCAGCTTCCTTTAAAGGATGGCCCATTGAAAGAGTAAGATCTGTCAGCTATGTGCTTATGAATGTTGCGTTTCATATTTTTAAGGATAAGTTATAGGATAATTCAGATTGGAAAGGGCCTTGGTAGACCACCTAGAGCAAACCCTGGCTCAAAAGTGTCAAAAATGAATTTGGACCTGGTTGCCTAGGGCCTTACCCAGGTGGGTTTGAGACCCTTGAAGAGTGAAACTGCACAGCCTCTCTGGGCATTGCACAATTATCCTCTTGGAGAAAATTTTCTATGCATATCCAGTCAGACCAACTTCTGTTTGTAACCACTGTGCAGTGTTCTCCTGCCATAAATTTCAATAGAGAAGGCTTTCCCTTCTCAGTGACCTCCTGGTAGATAACGGGGTGGACTGCTGTAGGTCCTTCTGCAGCCTCTCTTTTCTGGGCTGAACAAGCTCATACTCCTCAGCCTCTCCTCATAGGGCAAGTGCTCCAGACCTGACCATCCCAACAACCTTCCAGTTTATTGATGTCTCTCTTACAGTAGGAAGCCAAAACTAGACACGATATTGTCGATGTCGCATAACAAATGCTGACTGAATGCCCAATTCTCCACCCTCTTCATTTTGTCATGGTTTGCAAACTTGGCAAGAGTGTGTTTTACCACCTACTGTTACTGGTGAACAGAGGAGAGGTAGAGAGGACAGGTCCCAGGACACATCCCTGGGGAGCTTCACTTGTAACCAGCCTCCAGGCTGAGTATAAACCCTTAACTGCTACTCATAGAGCCTGACAGCCCAGCAGGGTTTTCACCCATCTGGTTGTTCTGCCCTGTAGACAATACCATCCCAACTTTGATGCCAGGATACTGTGGAAGATCACATCAACAGCCTCATTAAAGACAAGGCGGATGGTATCCACCATTCTCCCTTCATCCACAGATCTAGTTGTTTCATCATTGAAGACAATTGGGTTGATCAAGCATGATTTAGGCTTGGCAACTCCACACCAGCTGTTCCCAGTCACCTCTTTTGTGAGCCCAGTAATAGCTTCCAGGAAGACTTTCTTTGATTGTTTTGACGTACTTGTCATCCTGACTAGCTGTATGATTTTCTTCAGGCAATAACCTGCATTTATCTTTTTACTACTATGACTGTATTCTACATATGCTTTTCCTTCAAAAAAATGTTAAGGAAACTACTTGGCAAGCAAAATTAATGTCTTATAAGTGTTCTCAAAAAGCTTAATAAGAGTTAAGCTTGTAACACGTTACAGTGAGACCCGTTTGCTACATACAAAAGAAGGCAGTTCTCATTTTTTTTACAGTTATTTTCAACCTAATGCTAAAAATTAGGTAATCATTAATCTAGACATTGTTCTGACAACTTCCCCAGAGCCGTATAATCTTTATTGTTTCAGTCCTTTCCCTTCTACTCGCCCTATTTGCAGTCATATTTTGAGGTTGTGTTGATGTAGGAGTGCACATGTCTGCAATCAGACACTTGCAGGCATGCAGTACAAAGTAAATTTGGCCCACTTCCTTCAAGTTTTAATTTTTTTGTGTGACTGAACTTGTATTTATCTATTATAATAACAACAGGTCAGGATAGGTTAGCAATAACTAAATATATATGGAAAATGAGTGAGTATTTGGTTGGTTTGTTTTCACAGAGGAGTAGTAAGAAAGAAAAACCTTTCACCTTTATCTTCAGGGAAACTTATGAAAAATAACAATATTTCTTTTATGTAATGTAAACTAAATCCTCTACAGCAGTATAAAGAAAATTATCAGTCTCCTATAGTCTTGGAGGAGCTGGACAGGGAAAGACAACTAGCAACAAACATGTTTTGGCACCTGAACTGCCAGCTTTGTATAGTCTCTGTAGGCTTCTCTGGAAATGAATTGGAACAGAAGCCCAATATAGGCAGCCTGGTTGGCACCCTTGAGAAGCCCTTTTATTCACAGACTGCAGAGGCAATAGAGGAAGGGTAGATGGCAAAGTCACGTGACAAAAATTGAGCTGTTTAAGTTGTTCTGGTTGTGCTGGGTCTGCACATGTAATCTAGAGACTGCTGCTATTCATTCAAATCTGTATGGTTGGGGTGTGGTCTGGATATGTCTTTGTGGTGATGCTATAGGATAAACCTTTCCTAAAACTGAGTTGAAATATGCTGTTCTCACCTGTGAGCTAGTTTTCATCCCTGTCAGATTATTGAGTAAAATGAACACAATCTTCTTTTGGTTCCTAGAGCTCATTCTGTCACAACACAAAGCAGGGAAATTAGCAGTTCTGATGTCTCCCTTTGAGCCAGAAGCATTTGCTGTACTATGTTCAGGCTACATGTGGTCAAACTGTGTGGTATTAAAGATCTTAGATTTTTAAATCAGACACAATTCCAAATGTTATATGACTATTTTGAAAATAGTAACTTCAGCGGCAGCATCAGTAGTATGCTTAACAGTACCTTCCACTAATAGATTAGAAAACCCATTAATTCTTCAGCATCTTCTTGGCTCTAAGGAGAGTCATGTTCTTTCCAGTTTAACTATCACCCATGTTTTCATCCTCCAAATGAAATCCTACCTTTTCTTTTATAATATTGTTTAAATGTTATTGCTATGTTTTGAAAATTTTACTGATAACTGCTAATGAGGTTTTAGTCT
The DNA here is from genome assembly GCA_026283785.1 of Coracopsis vasa. Lineage (NCBI taxonomy): Eukaryota > Metazoa > Chordata > Aves > Psittaciformes > Psittacidae > Coracopsis > Coracopsis vasa. The sequence continues at coordinate 61,343 of JANHGB010051722.1, read as the reverse complement.
GTACTTTAAGAGGAATAGAACATGGAACTATGCTCTTTGAACACAATGGAGTTCACTAGAAAAACAATACTAATGGATCACTGTTTGGTGCAGTATAGGAAGCATAGTTTTTCTTCATTCCTTAACTTCCTTGGGTGCTAAGAATATTAAAAGCTATCTGAATCCTTGGTAGATGATCCAGACTTATAGCAGCATTTTACTTGCAAGTCAGGAAGCATATGATGTCTAAATTCTTCTGTCATGCATGTCCACATCTGTTTCTGATAATGTAGTATAGCATTGTTCTTAGTGTATTTAAAAAGGATGTCTGGATTTCACTACTGACTCTGGAAAATGCTTCCATTGTGTAATTCAAATTTGTTTTACTTTATTAACGTGAGGATTTATTGTGCAATCTTCAAATTAATTTCACTTGGCTTTTTTCCATTTTCTGTTCTGCTAAGGGAGTGATTGTTAATGGAAGAACCACTCAGATGTAATTCATAAAATCTTACTTGGGGAAGTTAGAGTTTCTCAGCTCATCCATTTTCTGAATTAAATAGAAAAAAAGTTTATTAACTGGTCTTGTATGTTCTCTGTCCTTAGGCTAGTGAGGTCGCCTGGCAGCGTGTAGTAGATGAAGAAGAGTATAAAGTGCAGCCTATCTTGCAAAATATCAGTAGAATTCAAAGTTCAATCTGCCATAAAATTCACTCGTAATAGTCAAAATAAGTAGAATCCAGAGATGTCCAGGGCAGCACACAGCAATGCTGTGAGTCCAATTACCAGAAAATTCAGAGCTAGCAAACTATTTTAGCAAAACAATGAAGCAGCATGCTCTTGTCAGTAAAGCCCCACAAGTGTAAATAAGAAGATGAGAAAACCAGCTTTTACTGGAATTAAGGAGGAGATTGGAGTTGGGTTTTATTGGTTTGGGGTTGTTTGGTTTTTTTTTTTTTGGGGGGGGGGGTGGGTTTTGGTTTTGTTTGGTTTGGGTTTTTTTTGTTTGCGTTTGTTTGGGTTTTTCACCAGAGATACGGTATTTGTATAGTTCAACGTTATTTCTGTTGGCTTTTTTTCTGGCTTTTCTGCTTTGTGGAATGAAGAGTGAGAACCCATTTTGATTTGTTTGAGAAGCAGGAGGTCAGTCTGGCAAAATGCCTTGCAGTTTTAAAGGAACAGCATGTGTTTAACTCAGCTGGGGTGAGAAAAAGTTCAGCTCAGTATTCCTTGGATAAAGGTTACTGTTCATGTTGCTAAGCCTAAGAGAAAAGCAACAGCTGTTTCTTTGAAAGAGTTAAAAAAAAAAATCAAAGAAATCTTAAACACTTAAGAATATATCTTAACTTCAGAAGCAGAAACAAAGCACTCTCGTGACTTTCTGGTGGTTTAACTGTTTAACTTCAACAGATGTCTACACTGCAGACTACAGTATAACATGGAAATAACATGATTTTGCCTCCAGGACCTGACGTAGCTCTTCAACAGCAGTATGGAGTCTGCAGTCCAGAACTCAACTTGGTTAATAAAATACTTTAAATTAGCAGTATTCAGCTACTTAAAATAATTTCAGGTATTAATCCTCAAACCAAAAGTTGAAATACTTAGGGGAGGCTTCACTGGCAGAACACTCTTCTGTGTGTTCCAAACCCATGGTGGGTGGTTGAAACTGGATGACCTTTAAAGTCCCTTCCAGCCCAAACCATTCCATGATTCTGTGTACTCCAAATGGTGTTGTAAATCCATTGTGATATAAGTTCTCTTTTAATTGAGAAAAAAAAAAGATAAATTCTTGTTCTGACTACAAAACAATCTAAAACAAAGACTCTGTGGAAAAGTGCTTTCAAGAGCCTGAGAAAATCCTACTAGCACATTCATGTTGCACTGTATAATGTAACATCTGTAAATTTGTCCTAGGAAAATCTTCCTCCTACAAGAGACAATGATGTGAAAGTACAAGTTAGAGCCTGTGCACTGAGCTGGATAGATACAAAGGTATTTGCTTATTTATATTTTTTTTCAAAGCTAGAGGTGTTTACAGTTTCCGCTGAAGATCTAAGCCAGGGCCCTGGCTGGTAATTGGCACAATTCCATTTATGCCATCTGAGTATATGGCTTTACTGCTGAGAAGGAGGGCACAGGATTGATGTGGTATTCTTGCATATCTCTCTTTTATATCTCTCTAAATAAAAGGCACCTGTAATTTAGTTCCTAATTTATGGAGAAAGATCAGTTGTCATTTATGAGTTCTCTTACAGTAAATCCCTTTTATCATCCTCTGCATACTGACTTTAAGTCACAGTTTGGCTTGCCTGTTAATAACTCTCTGGGTTTATTTTTTTATATGCTTCTAAATTTAAATTCAGAAAATCAGTGCAAAGGTTTTAATATTGAATGAGGAATGTGTGTACTTTCTTCCCCCAGATAACATTTTGGTAATGGCCCAACTTCCTTACTGTGAATACCAGACACTGCAAGATGGTAATAAATATGCAAGTTTCAAGCCTTAGTAAGAATGTTGTAACCATTATTTTAATTTAGCTTTTATCAGAAATTAAACTGGAGAAGGATCTTCTCCCTGTTGGTCGAGAAATTTCTGGAGTTGTATTGGAAGGTGAGTTTGTATAATTGCCTTGTGAGGGTATGGAGCAAGAATTAAGGACTGGTAATCCAGAACAAATAAACATTGATTGTATGATACTCCTATAACAGTAGGAACTTCATGCTTTCTTCATGAGGCTTCCTGCAAGTCAGTAATGATCCTTAAATGAAAGTGAGGAAAAAAAAGGAACTGAATTGTAATTCCTGCATATCAATTAAAAAAAAAAAAAAAAGTGCATGTGAGCTTTCTAAATAAAATGTACAGAGATTTTAAGATCTCCCCTGCACATGCTGTAACAATCTTGAATTTATTTATAAAAATAATTCCTTGGAATAGTGAAGACAAAGTAACATTCAGGAATTTCGGCAGTGTTTCACTGGCATAGACATCTTTGATGTGTAGTTTAAAGCCTGGATCTTTCAAGAACGTGTACGTGTGTGTGCTTGCATGTAACTGTTTGTGGATGGGGTGCCAGACTTTAGTGAATTAAACATTTGGGTTTGGTATGTGCATATTTAATAGGAAAAAAAAAAATATCACTAGCAGGGTGTATTTTTAGGTTTGTGAGCTAGTGATAAACAGTGTTTTCAAATGCATGTTCAATTTCATCTATAAACATTTCTCTTCATGCCTTCCCTCCTCCTTTCATATATTCTTCGTGAGTTGGAAGTAAGGTGACCTTTTTTC
>JANHGB010051722.1:40657-55723 GCA_026283785.1 Coracopsis vasa | reverse complement strand
TTTCTAAAAAATATAATCCAGATAATATAACTGGTTACAACATAGTAGGAGTTACACTTACTTGCTGGTAATAGACAGGAGAACACGTTTCAAATGTTTCCACCGTATCAACAAAAAGCGATTTATCCAGCAGCCTTCAAAGTTCTGTAAGTATGTTTTTGAAGGGTCATGGGATTTGGAGTGAGGAATAAAGTAAAATATAATGCCTTGACAGGGAGAGGTTGGAGAAAAAACCTTGGGAATCTTAGTTTTACTTGTATTGTTTAAGGAACATATAGGATACTGCAAATATGGAGATGTAGCTATGTACATATTAAGGTAAATAAGATGTTTTAAAGACTTGCTGCTGCCCATTCATGAATGGACACTAAGTGATAAATGTTAAAATATGTGCAGACTGAGTTTTAACTAAAATGTATACAGTGCTTGTTCTTTAGAAAAGACTTTGATTTCCATTATTAGCATAAATGAAGGTTGCTGCCCCAGATTACTTGCAAATAACACCCTGCCTGCCATGAAATAGAAAGATCTCAGCTTCTGGCATTTTCTTACAAACTAATGTGTTTTATTTCAGCCAGCTGGTTATTGATCCCCTCATATACCTGCAGTAATTTTACCATATAATACACTTAGGAAGTTTTAGATAGTTTTGTATCTTTCTGTGGAAAGTGTTCTGAAGTGTTTCATGATAGAGAGTTCCTGTCAGGGGAGATGTGTAATTGGATAAACTTCCAAAAATCTAATGAACCTAAGCTCTTTTTTTTTGTTTTATTACTATGTTTTTCAGGATACAGAAACAAAATTGATAAATGGAATGCAAGGAGATCTTGGCTCTAATGAACAAAGAGGTAAACCACTGTTGCTTTTCATCTGCTAATTGGGTGGGTTTGCAACAAGCACAGATACTAAACCTGCAGTCATCACAAGCTTTGTGCAGTGGGTGAACCGAGACCTTAAAGAGCTGAAAGCTAGACAGGTATTAGAGATCTCGTTGCATTCAAACTGGGTGTAGTTTGCTTCCACGACGTGTTAGGCAGTTGGAAAACTTGGAAAACTGACAACAAAGCAGTGACAACTTCCCCCCCCTTCCCCAGTTCTGCATTAGTGCTTTTAAATTTAGTGTGTGACAAGGGTGAAAGAGAAGAAGGCACAGAATTTGTTATAATTAGTATTGCATTGTGTGGATAACGAGTCAGTATGAGTATTGATTCATTTCACTGTGCAGGAAGAGTCTAAAGAGTATTCAACTTCTTGTTTTTCTTTTTCCCACTATTTCAATTGTGAGGTTTTGGGGCTAGTGGTTATTTTGCTATTATAATTTTACTTCTATTCCTGGAGAATGATATTGATGATTCTAGTATGAATAATAATTACTTATGATGCTATGAACAGTTATAGCCTTACTTGATGACAGTGAGAGAAACCAGGTGCATATACTTTCTAGTAGAACAATAATCCTTAAATGGATACTTTGCATTTCATTTTACCTTGAATGCGCATGGCAGTTTGTAAAAGAATTCCCCCAAGAAATCATTTGCCCTCTGGAAATGCCTTTCTGATGACCTTAAATGGCGATTAGTCTCTTCAATCCATTTGGCATCTCAGTGGAGGCAGCTTAAATTAGACAGGGAGGATCTGAGTCCAAGTTTGTCACTTGTGCTGTTCTTATAGTTGGACATTGTTAGTGATAAAATTGAATACTAATCAGTATATGGTGTAACCTACTAAAAACTGTATTTGTTATTATGAAAGGTGAGGTTTCCTTTGTGTTTCAGGGGCTTCTTATTTTTCTGAAGCTTTTTCTGAAGATGTTGCTGTTGATTGGAGGTCTAACAAAAGTTTCTGATCCAGTGGTGATAGTAACTAAAAATAATAAAAATGACAACCTCATTGACTTTTTTATATTATTTGTATCTTTCAAATAGCATCTGAACCTATTTCTTTGAAAAACTTAAAAAGGCGGTCACAATTTTTTGAACAAGGTAAACCAAAGAGCTAACATTTCCTGTACTTCCACGAAATTATTCCTGCTGCACACTCTTGCTAACAAGGCTGGTGCTGGGTACTATACCTCTTCAGCATTGTTTGTTGCAGTTACAGCAAAGCAACATAATAAATTTCCTTTCTTTTCCCAGGGTCATCAGGTTATTCTTACAATTCATGGGTCTACCTTTGTGGTAATGGGTCTTTCTGTGTTCTCTTACATCTATAGCTGTTTAAATCTCTTCTGTGTTATTCATACATATTTTTTTTTCACTGGGTAGGAGTAAGAAAGAGAGCACTCTTTGTTCAGGTTTGCTACTACCTACAAAACAAGAATAATGTTGACTGTTCCAGCAGAGGCTTAGTGCATATCTCAGAGCTGTTGATAAAATACTTAACTCTGGATTTGAGTTTATCTTGAGTTGCAGCTCTGTGCTTTCATCTAAATTGCTGGAAAAAGGCAGCTGCTGGCTTTCCACTATGTGGTGATGTCACAAGATCCCAAGAAGAGCAACATAAATTTTGAACTGCATATGCTAGCTTTTAAAAGCAAAAAATAAGGCACTCAATTTTGGTTTTGTAGGTTGCTTTTTGGTGTTTTGCATGTCACAACTCACTTCCACTAATGTTGTATGTCTAATGCTGTCTTCAGACTACGTATGCCTTGCTGTTTTGCTGTATCCTGAAAGAGCGAAATTCTGGCCCACTGGAAGTTCAGTGTGAATTTTGCCAGTGATTTTAGTGGGACCAGGACTTTGCTTTCAGTGGTGATGGCTTCTGTTTTTTCCAGAAGTGATATGTGAAGTGCCACAGCATATATCTGTGTTTGTGGTTCTGTTTGCTTTGAAATACTTCTGCTGCATTGTATCTGCAATATGGCGATATTCTGATGTTGGGGTTGTTTTTTGATTGGTTTCTTTTTGTTTGTTTGGGGTTTTTTTTTGATTTTTTTTTTTCCTTAAGGCTGGCTATGAAGTATGAAATTTTTATTTTAATGAATTTCATAGCAGTATTTGACATATTTCACTTGTGCTTGAGAAGGAGGAGAAGGGTGAATTTCTGGAGTGTGCACTTAGCACAGTTTCGTTCATTTTAAACTTTTGACATTTTAGTTTCACAATGGTATAAAATACTGTTCTTTCTAAAGAAAGCCTGTACAGGCCAGCGTAAGCTTACAGAGGTGAGAGAAGTAGAGAGCAAAGATAGCATTGCCTAGTACAATTGCAGGAGATAAAGTCCGTTTGTCCATCACAATATTAGTGATGATGCTTAGGAAATGATTGTACTTAAATTTGTGTTTCTCCACATTTTCTTAACTTTAATGCGTTAGTATAATACGCATCTCTAATAATCATCTTAGCACAAGCTAAGACCACGTATGATAGCCTCAAATAGTGTAAAGTTTGTGGTGAATGGTGACAAGCTTACCAGATTCAAGTGTGATTTTGGGAGTAGGGAAGGAGGACAGTTGGAAAAGGAAAATGCATGGGTTTACGGTAGAGAAGTTGCCTGTAGATGTTCATAACTCTTGATTCATGTCAAGGGCAATAGGTGAGTTGCTGCTTTACCCTGAGGCAGTGTTATGGGTATCAGTCATGCTAAACAGTTTGGTTTCACAGTAATAATAGGAGAGGTGTAGCAAAGAACCTCTGTATAGCCACAGTGGGAGATGTATTGCTTATTCAAGCAATTGCTGATGGTACTTGTAAGCATGTAAAGCTTTTAAGCACTTGTGCAAATCAGTTGCAAGTCCCTAATGAATTCTGACCTCAAGTGAGTTCAGTAGGGCAAAATGCAAGCATGGCTTACTAAGGAAGCAAAAATTAGTCTGAAGCTCAGACTTTCCCCATTTACACAAGTCTTGCAGTAGTGAGTATGTATGGTTCTAATGATTTTTGGTTTTTGCCTTCCAAATCTCACAGGAGGCCCAGAACCTGCAATGCCTGATGTAAGTACTATTTACAAACTACTAATAAGCACTGTAAGCCTGGTCTTTCAAGAAGCCCACTGCTTTCTATTGCTTTTTATACTGCTTAAAACTGATCAAATCTAGAGTACTGTCTAAGATCTCGTAATGTGTAATGGAGTGGTTGCTTATTGGTTGCTAATTTAGGTCCATGTCACAATAAAGCTGTAGTGTTTGTAATAGCTTTTATTTCTCATTTTAAAAAATATGTTTTAAAATGTAGAGCGTTTATTACATGGAAGAAGATTAATGCTATTTAATTTCTGTGCTGTATTAGCTCCCAGTCCCATCCATTAGTGCTCCTAGTCGTCGGGTTTGGGATCAAGAGGAAGAACGAAAACGACAGGAAAAATGGCAAAAGGAGCAGGAGCGTTTACTGCAGGTATAATTAATCTTCATGATCATAGGCTGGCAATCCTTTGGGTGCAGGAACTGTTAAGGAAGTAGAATAACGTGACTTTTACAATTCTTACCGATAGCCTAAGAGGACTTTCGGATACATTTGTTGAGCTGTGCAGTTACACGCACTAGCAATTATTCAGCAAAAAGAGGACAATGCATTAATGAACTTCATGAAGTCAAACCCAGACTTTGTGTTCACTAGAGCCAGAAGTGCTTAATCATTACAAGGGTGGTATGCTTTTACTGGTAGCAAAATGTAAAGGATAAGCAAAGACCTAAGGGGTAGTAGTCTTCACTTTTCAGTATGTTTTATTGTTTCACCTTAAGAAAATTGTCTCTAAAATGAGTTTTACCTTCAATTAGCAATACTGCCTTATATTCAGAGATGAAGAGACGGCAGTCAATGCCATGGTTAGATGCCTGCTAGTATCCTGAGGCTGATCAGTTGGAATCAGCCTGGTTCCCAGGGCCTCTCGGAGTCAGGAAGCTGAACCTGCTAACCCAAAATCACCTTGATAAGTGATTGCTAGAGATGGAGGAAGTGTTGTAGAGGACAGGCCAATGTTTATCATCTTAGAATAGCAAAAAACACAGCAAAGACCTCACCTCAGTGAAGCATAAGCCCATTCAACCGCATTCACCAAGACACAACTCTGCAAATTAAGTTAAAGTTTGTTGTCTGAAGCCAACTGAGAGACATCAGCGGACATCATGTACTCTGCGCAAGCCCTCTTAGGTTTGGTGCATTCAGCAGAAAACTGAGATGTGAAAGTACAGTGTAGCAACTGTTGCTCTTTGGGTGTTTTATCTTTTGTCATTTCTTTTAGCTTATAAACTCTGCAAGGCAAGAACTGTGCCTTCCTAAACATATCTACGGTCTCTTATGGTTTGGGTTGATGGCTGAAGAGATGGCTTTAAAGAATGTAAACCTTGGCTCCCCTTTCTTGAGAGCAGTTTCAGCCCTCTGCATTCACTTTTCATTGCTTCTCCCTTTCTAGTTCTGAAGTAGTAAATGTCACCAGAGTAATAACGTTCTTTCTCTTCCCCATGACCCTAGCAATGAATTTTTAAATATCAGAGAAAGTGAAGTCTTTCTTTTCTTATTTCTGATATCTCAGAAGGAATACTTTTGACATCATTAAATATCTTGCCTTTTCCTAGATCTAAGTGGTGACTGACAAAACCACCAAAACATTTATTGTGTAACTTAAGTAATGTTTTAAGACATTACATTGATTTCATACCAAATCCAGTCATAGGACAAATTTGGACGTCCAGAAATTGATTTTTTTTTTAGATAAAATTCCAAAAGACCAAGAGTTCTTGCTCAAACCAAATTACTGTCTCACATTTCACCTAGTGATCACTTTATACTGTATTAATGTGCATGATTCCAAGTGAAATATAATCACTCCATCTTTCAAGAAATACCTGAGCTGATTTTTGTTTAAATGGGAACAAACTGTGACAGGAAATAAAACAAACCTGAGGTCAGTTGTTATGAGATGTAGCATGTAAAAAGCCTGGATTCTCCAAAATCAATTGCAGAGCTCCTTTGGATTATATTTGAGCCAGGATTTCATTGGCTTTGTACAGCTCAAGCATTTTTTCACCACACTAGTCTGCTAGAAACTGTATTAAATACCAGTAGTACATTTCAATGCAAATAAAGAATACCATGTTTCTTATTTGCATGTTTAACTTAAATCTAACCTAACAGGAGAAATACAAACAGGAGCAAGAAAAACTGAGAGAAGAATGGCTACGAGCTAAGCAAGAAGCAGAAAAAGAGAGCTCCAAGTATTTTGATGAGGTAGGCTATGAATATGGCTTCACCCCTGTAAAATAAATTGTTGTCTGTGAATTGGTAGAAAGAGGTAGGTAAAATTGGGAAGGAAAGAGTAAATGGGATGTTTCGAGACCTGTTGAATTTGTCTTCTTTATGGATTGCTTAGGTAACTAACACCAGAAATATGTTAGCAAAAAGTTACAATGTGTGTGTTAATTATTGTGATCAGAATGAAATGGTAGCCTTTGCTGTATATTTACCTCCTGATGTTACTTGTTGGGATTCTGTTTCAATACTTCATCATGAGGCATGTTTGTAGATGCCTGGCTTGTTACTAGCAACCAGTTCATCCTATCTCTGATAAATTTACACATCAAATCAACTTCAGATTTGCCATCATGTGTTTCAAAACACTGAATGCATGTAGTCACTGTACATGCTGACTTTTGTGGCTGTTCCTTATGGGAAGATGAACAGGTTTTCTCTGAGTGTGGGAGGTATCTGAGATACCTCCTCTTTATTGCTATGTGAGTGCTGCTTCAGGCACCCTAACTAGATCAGTTGCTTTTATACAGTCATGAATAAGTAGACTGTAATTTAAGGCTTAGGATTTCAATAAGAAAGCCCTTTGAGCTGTTAGAGGACTTTGTTGTACAAGAATGTAAACCATTTTTGTATTTTTTCTATCATTAGAGGTTTTCTGTAAACAGTATCTGTTCTCTGCAACTAAACCATCTTTGAGGACTGAAAGACATTTTCTTTTCTTTGAGAGAAGAGTCAGAGTGGTAGGTCTGAGGATTTGACATTCAAATGGTAGGGGAATGGAGGAGAAATGTGAAATTCATTGGTCTGATATACACTTGCAGTGTATATCTTTATGTATGCGCTGTTATGTAGGTCTCAGGTTTCTAAGTCAAAACAGTAGGGAGAAATTCTGGATATCATGGAAGTCTGTTTTCCATGGGCATTTAAGTGGAAATGGGATGGCTTGAAATGTGATACTTTAGAAAGGAGAATATTTCACATAGTTGTGGCCGTGCTGCCCGTGGCGCTTGCTAGGGCTGCTGTGTGGAATGGAAGCTCTTGCATTTTGAGAATGTGCTAGCAGGCGCTCAAAACATGAAACCAAAGTATGCCCTTTGGGTCTTTCAATGCAAGTGTTTGGGATGCTTTTTACACAGTCTTCCCGAAAAGAATAAATGAACTTTTCTGAGCGAGCAACCTGTTCAAATAACAGCTCCCTTCCCTAAAAACATTAGGGTGGTTTTTGTTTTTTTTTTCCCTTTGCTACAGGAGCAGTCTGTTCTAACGTTAAACACGTCTATCCCTGCTCGAGCTCCGTCTGTGTCCAGCTGGAGAGCAAGCCCTGAAGCAAATACTCCTGAGGAGCCAGAAGGAGACGGAGGAAGTAAGGTAGCAGCATGCTTGTTGGGTGAGGAAGAAGGAAGAAGGAGGCATCAGGAGGAATGGAGGATCCAGGAAGAAGCAGCCCTGCGTTTTGAGCAAGAAAGGGAACTTGAAGAGCTGGAGCTTGAGAGACAACGTAAAGAGAGGGAACAGCAGTATGCTGAGGAGCAGAGGCGGAGGGCAGAGATGGAGGAGCAGAGGCGGAGAGCAGAGATGGAGGAGCAGAGGCGGCGGGCAGAGATGGAGGAGCAGAGGCGGCGGGCAGAGATGGAGGAGCAGAGGCGGCAGGCAGAAATGGAGGAGCAGAGACGTCAGGCTGAAAGGCAGAAGGAGGTGTCAGTGGAGGTGCCTCAGTACCAAAGGTGTGCACTTCTGATGGGATGTGCTCTATTCTTTCTGCATTAAAAATTCAAATACATTTCTAATGGGAGTGTGTATGTCCTGAACATATAGGGGTATTCATGTAAGACGTGTAGTGCAATCAGTCAGTGCAAATTACCACAGGATAGCCTTTCTTTCTAAAGGTAGAAGGATCAGGCATAAGACACAGTCTTTCCCCATGAATCAAGTGCTCTATTAACCCACTTCTGCTTATTTTTTAAATAGGAAGCATAAATAAAATAATTAAAGCCAAATGAAAGATGACCTGAAGCACTTACTGTGAAGATTTTTCTAAGAAACCTGCAGAAGCCTTGTAAATTGGGAGCCAGCAGCTAAACATACAGGGCTTTGAGAAGAAATACCAAATTAACTCTTTTCCAGCAAATGCATGTCTGATTTTTCCATACTTCTCTCTCATTTTACTTTGCAGTGCAACAATAAAGATTAATTGCACGGCTGGGTTAATTTGTCAATGAGGGATATCATGGTATATGAGTGAACTAATGCTGGCTTAGATATTGTAGCTTCTTAGAAATATCCACTGTGGATTTATTTATTCTAGAACATTGAAAAGTTTCTTTCATTACCTTCTTCAGCAGCTTGGTTTTAAAAAAAATCCCAGAACACTAGAATTATAAAAAAAAAAAACAACCCCCAAACAAAAAACCCCAAAACAACAACCCCCCAACTATTAGTTTACATGTTCATGATCTTGCCTAGAAGTTTTCAGACTACTATTGCAGACATCATGGGAGATTAATCTGTCTGAAACAGATTAAACCAGTAAATTTTCCTTATTTCTTGTGCATTTAGCTTACTGCCTTGTGTATTACTAGCTTTGCTGTTTATCGTGAGGATTTTCCCCTGTTCTCATATAAGTAATAAGAGATGACTGAAGATAACTTATGGTATCAAGTTAAGTCTTTGGAGAAGAAAATATTATTATAAAATTGAATATACTTACAGGGAAGATTGAGACCTGGAATTACTTTAGCTCATTGTTAAGTGACTGCTGCTTGGGATCCCTGCTGAGCAAAGCAGAGGCACAGTTGTTGCAATAGCTAAACAAGTTCTTCTTGGCAGCTGTGCCAGCATATCTCTACAATTTTGGCTTACCCCAATTGCAAGATAATAGGACTTTGTGCAGTAACTTATTAAGCTGCTGTAATATCTGCATATCTAAATCCTTGATACATGCCTTAGTCCCGGTGGATTTCGCAGCTTCTGAGCTTGTTGCCAGAGGATGCGTTTTGCTAAACAAGGATGGCTTTGCTTTATAGTAAAGGAGCAAGGTCAGTGAAGCTGGGATTTAAAATATCTGTTGTTAAATGTCTGCTTTATGATTATATCTGAAGATACTATTTGAAATCTGAAATGTTACATAAATATCTGTGAAGGCATGATACTTGCTGCAAAGAGCGCTAAGGTTGGTTAGGAATAGGCAGATGGAAGAGCTTTGTCTATGGAAGTTAGTGTTTCTCTAGGGGTTACAAACTGCACTTATATACAAATACACATGTAACTCTTAGAGAAATGCTGAGTTTGGACAAAGTTCACCTCCTGGCTTTGAAACAGGTGAGACAATCGTTGTATACTGATACTAGTCATTTTTGCAGCATCTGTAAAAGTCTTTGGGATTTTTTTGCCTGTATTTTCATGTTACTAACACATCCAAATTTACTCTACATATGCTTACTATTTGCTCAACTTCCAGGAAATGTTTTTTGTTTAACACACATTTTCTTCTATCTATTTTGCTTTTAGACATTACGAGCGCTATGAAGTATCTAAAACAATAGAGGATCGAGCTGGCCATCCTGTCATTGACAGGTAATAAGAAACTGAATCAATAGGCAGCTTGAAGTATCTTCAGCAATAAACATTAACCTTTTTGGCATGCTCATGTTTGGATTCCTTGTCACTTACAAAAATGTAATTTCAGGCATTTTTTCTGCCAACCTTTTTTTCTTTCCTGCCTTCTTTTGTTGTGTTTCTGACAAAATTAAGCCTCCTTAGGGCTTTAAATGCTTGGGGTTTTGTTTTCTTTTTTTCTGTTAAAGATCTGTTTCAAATATTTTTAACAAGAGATATTTATATCTATGCATGTCTTTATATGAATGTAATGTATGCTTTTTCTTTCTACAGGCATTATGAGCGTTATGAAGTTTCTAAAACCATTGAGGAGCAACCTGGACAGTCTTTTGCAGACAGGTAGGTGTGATCTTGTATCTCAGTGTAGACTGTAACATCATTGTTTCTGTGTCAGAAAGCTTTGAAACTTCCAGTAAACTTTACCCGTGGCAGCTAAGTGTGTTCTTTGTATTGTTGCTGTGTTTTGCAGTTTTTATGTTATGCTTTCCTACTGAGAAAGCAAGCAGCCAAACTTCTGGCAAATTATATGTTGTGCTGTAAACAGCAGTCAGTGGGATTTTACTGGGAGAAGCAGAACTGTAAGGAAGTAAATATGTGGGTGGTACTAGACTTATATGGCTGGAAAACTATTTCAGATAATATGGTGGTTGTGTCGTAAGGTGCTATACAAACTAAGGTGCAGTCATCTCAATCAGGATTACACGAGTTAAGGGAGAGTAAACAGGGAAGGAAGTGAGACGCAGCAGCTGCATATTTATCAGGAAGATAGTAGATGTGCCTTTTGTTAAGTTACACTCTCTTATCTTAGCTTATTTTCTGTTTTGTTTTACTTGGGATTTTTTTTGTTTGTTTGGGATTTTTATCATTGTCTGGGGGGGGTTGTTCTGTGTTTATTTCAATAGACCATATTAGCCACTGCAGATGTGGGCACGTTGGATAGACGCTTTTTCTTCTCGCTTTTAATCACTGGGCTATGGGATAAAAAATGCTGAAGTCACCTAAATCCATAACATTTATATCAAGCCTTTGTCTTAGATGGCATCCCGCAGTAGTTCTGAAAGGTCACCTCTGCTGTGTATTTCATCAGTTCCTATAGCTTGACTGAGCTTATTATTTTTTTATATTAAGAGGAACACCAAAACTTAAAGGGTACAACTAGTAGATCTGTTACTAGAGGAAGACCTAAATCTAGATTTAGATCTAAATTTAGTGCAGGAACTTCAGAAGGTTCCTGCACTAAATATTACATTTTGGATATATGCATGAGGTGGGCATTAGGGTGGTGTACTGACCCGCTCTTTGGAGCTCATATTTGCTACAAGCATCAGTGAAATCATTGCCTTTTCTCAAAAAGATAATAAAACAGGTCTGCAATATAGGGCAGAGAGTAAACTCAGGGGATCAAGAAATGTGACACAGTTTATACATCATTTACTTGTAGACAAAGGACAAGACCCCCTCAAAACACAGTTGTGCAGCCATTGCTGTACCTGCAAACACATGAATGTAGTAGCTTTGGGTTGTGACCCAGCAAAGGGTTTCTGGTCCTTTCTGAGGTATTTTAAATTAAGAAACTGGCTGTGTTACTTGAGGCTGATCATACAGCACAGAGGTATTGCTGAAGCTCCTGCTCCGTACTGTCAGCAAACCAGCTTTTTGACATTTGTCTTCCTGTATATTGATGACATTTACTGGCTAAAACCCGTTAAATAATTACATTGCTGGGTGTAGTCAGTGAATAATAGATTTCCTGAGAACAATCTGCATGCAAGTGTTTGAGAAGATGTTTTGCTTAGGGTCTAGTAATGGTGCTTTAAATTTTTTGTGACATTCAATCAATTATAAAACTGCTTCAAAAGATACTGTATCTTTGACTGCCTGAACGTAGTCTTCACAAAGGTTCCACAAGGAAGGACTTCTTTTTTTTTTTTTTTTTTTTTTTTTTTTTTTTACCAAAATGATTGGTCCATTTTACCTGAAACACTGGGAACTTTCAGTACATACTTTCGGTGGTTGCCTACGGGCATCTAAGTATTAACATATTTTTCCCTCTTAATATCCCATTGGTCTTTGTTTGGGTATTTTTGCCTCTTGTTTTGAGTATAGCATAAGTTGCTGATGGGAGGGATTGTGAAAAAGGTGCTATGTATCTATGCTTTGCAATAAGATCTTTGTCCATCATAAGGTCTCCTAGCTGAGAGAGAAGCATGAATGAATGTTTTCTATATCCTTAGGAATAAGTCCAAGTCAACTTCAGAACTGAATGAATTTAACACAATCAGAAATGGTAAGTACTGCTCAATTTCCATTATTTTTTAAAATGCATTTTTTGTCAAAAGCTGTATTGCACATAATAATGGTAAGAAAATTAATTGTCAAAGTGCTTTATGACAGCTGCCTTGTAATTCAAATTCATACCATGGCACAATTTAATGAACTTTAAACAGCAAGAGAAAATTCATACAGTCAACATACAAGGACAAATATGATTAACTGCTCTCTTGAAGACCTTAGCAGTGATTACAAACGGATCTTGGATGCCTAAATTTTAGGTGACTGATATTTATATGGGATTAAACCAGTCGTGTAGGTATATTGTTGCAGATGTATGTGCTTTTGATATGGTGACTGTCAATAAAAAAAGCTATGCATACTCAAGATGCTTATGTATTTGATACAACTGTTTGCTCTTTTAACTTTGGTTAGCGTAGGAGTAACACAGCTTGCAGTCAGCTCTCGATACTGTCACAGTGGTTTGTTTCTTGGACTCTAGTTCGTTGCTGCCTTTCTTAAGTTGACTTCAGTTACCTTAACATGTTTTTAAAGGAATGCGTGCAAAGCAAACAAACTCAATTTACACATATATCGCAGTAGAAATGCCTGAAAGCTAGTCCTGTGTCTAAAATACGGTCTAATAAAGTAATCACAAGTAATCATAGAAAAGTAAATGGTGTATTAGATGATATGTTACAGATCGACAGCGTTGCTTTCTCACACATTAACGCTTGGTCATTAAAACTAATGAGCAAGTAAACTTCCACAATATTTTATGCTAATCTGTAGCAATAAACCCAGGAACAAATAGAGCAGTTTTCAAAGGGATTGAAATTTCAATTGAATGATGCATTGCTGAGTAATTTTCTTATTTAGTCTTACTGTAAAAAATAGTTTCTGCATCTAGGAAATAAAGAAAAAATTGTTGCCTTCTAACACGTGAACCCATATTGGAGAAGGATGGCTTGTTTGTTTCCCCTTCCAAAATTTCAGAGGTCATCTCTACCATAAATCTTGTTTCAACTGACTTGTTAACACAACTTCCAAATAATCGAGAAACTCTCTGTAAGGTTTCCATCTCTCCACCGCCTTACATATATATTTATATAAGGCAAGATAAAACAATGTGTTTAGTGCCTTGAATAAGGAAAGAATTCTTGAAAACTTACAGGAAAAAAAGAATATGAATTCTTAAAGGGAAAGAAAGCATCCCACAATTCAACTGTATATTTTATAAATGCTTTAGTTCATATTGGAGGAAGAGTCCCAATTGTGGCACTGAAAGAGATCATGCATTTTTTAAAATAAGTGTGTGTGTATATATATGTACATACAGATGTATATGCATATACACTTGAAATGAAGGAAAATACGTACTTATATTTAAGTTAAACATTATGTAAAAGGCCCATTAATGCAACATGAATAAAAGAACTGTAGTAATAATGATGTGTTGCCATGTTTCGTACTGGTCACCCAGCTGTAAAAAGGAACTGGAGAAACTTGTGAGTGTGGTGAATGACTGATTTTGGAGTTCTAGTCAAAGTACTGAATGTGTGATAACTGCTTTTGTGCCTTAAGGTGTCTAGCTGCAATTTGTGCCTGTTGTCCACACAGGTACCCAGAGCAAGTATTCGGAGAGGTCCTGGAACATGAGCGAGTCGCAGAAGAAGTCTCAGAAGGAGCACAACCTGTCTGCAGCAGAGCTGGAGAGACAGCAAATCCTCCAGGAAATGAGAAAGAAAACATCTCTACACACAGACAGCAGCTGGATTAGGCAGCGCAGTTCCAGTATACATAAGGAGCCCATTAGTCTGTACAGCAGTAGTATGAGGAGGTAGGAATCGCATTAAAAAATAACTCTTATCAAATATTTTTGTTTGGTTATTCTAAACTTCAGCTTGTATTACAGAGCACAGAAACAAATCAGGTCTGTGAAATGCTGTAAAATAAACTGCACAGCAGCACTGGTAGAAGAAGGCAGCTGTACTGCAGCTGGGATTAAATGTGGTTTTTTTGCAAGTGATATGGTTTAGTGGTAGACTTGGCAGTCCTGGGGTAATGGTTGAACTTAATGATTTTAAAGGTCTTTTCCAACCAAGTTGATTCTGTGATTCTATAAGCAAGGAATGTGGATGTGACCTCTAAATAACGCAGCTGCTTATTCCTTGGTTGCTATACCAGCAATGGAAATCAATAGTGTGCCTTCTCATTGACAGATGTGCTTAAGAATTTCAGCATGACAATTTCTTGTGGAAATTATTATTATGGCTAAGGAGTATACTTCTTTTTTCTTTCTTTTTTTTTTTTTTTTTAACATAGAAATATGTCAGTCTGGAGTTTCTTTCTTGCTTTAAGTAATGTATGAATGTTGGATTTGTCACTTAGAAAGCAGCAATTATCAGTCAGGAGAGTGTTTGGCAATTGGGCCAACACCTTGTACCTAGACGATGCTATCCAGCCTGGGTGGATTGTTATTTTCGATCTGGTATCCCTTGGAGAAAACAAAAACAAACCTGGTATCTGAGGTCCGTTGCTGTACGACGGATTTTGATACAGTTCACCCTGATAAGGCAGTGAAGCGTGTTTTGCTTTTATTACGTGGTTAAGTGCCTCTTCTCTTTTGCCTCTCCTGTTTTTTTCCCATGAGACTAGAATTGTACACAAACGATAACTTGCTTCTCAAGCATTCTAAGTCAGTATGTGAACAATATTCCTTGGTGATCAGATAAGCATATTCATGCTAGAAAATCTTAAAAATGCTAGAATAATGATTTTCTTTTTTAAAAAAATCAGAATATAGCTCTTCTGCTCCAGCCGTACTGCCATTTACATCTCTATGTGTACCTCTGTTATAGAGGGGAATCTTTGGATAATCTTGATTCTTCAAGAACAAGCTCATGGAGGCACCACTCATGGCTGAACCAGTCTGTCTCCTCTTCATCTCTATCCTCTAACCAAGATTTTGGTCGCCCGGTGTCCACTAGATCGG
>JANHGB010051722.1:0-40557 GCA_026283785.1 Coracopsis vasa | reverse complement strand
TCCACTTCAAACCGAGCCTACATGTGCACTCCTTCTTCCAGCAAAGCACCTCCAGTGGCCACCTCTCAGAGAGCCCCCTCTGTGTCCCAGGCAGCCCCCCGGGCTCAGTCTCCCCTCTCTGCTTCCCAGCCAGGTTCCCAGACACGCAGCAGGTGAGTGGGTGCCCTTCTGCTGGGAAGGTATAAATGTTGGGCTGCAATAATGAGCAGATTTGGTGTATATGGTGGCCTGCAGCAGTGATCTTGCCCATAACATTGATTAACAAGTCTGAAAATTACCTGAGTTTTCTGGCTGGGCAGGGTGGTGAAATCTGGGCTGGTATTATCTCCCTGCTCCAGTCATTCAGAAAATTCCCCAGATTTGTCATCACTGTTTTTCATTGGTTAAAAAAAATAAAGGAACTGGAATAATAAATCTCCAGTCTCCAAGCTGTATGTTGGTTACCAAAATGATTGCCTACTCCAGATGGCATTTCTGATATTTATTTTCTTAAGTTTGTTCTAGCAAAAGATTCCTGAAACCCACACTTTTTATGGCCCTCATCTTGGTCTCTCCTCCCGCCTTCCTGGCATGTGGTCAGTATCATCTCAAGGAGCACTCAGGAATGCTCATAACCCATGACCCCAGAGAATTAGAGAGTAGCATGTTGTTTTTAATCTAGGAGGAGAAAGCAAGAATTGCAACATATTTTGAAACAAAAATGGAATTCAATTCCATTCCCACCATTGTGGTAGGGTAGATAACTGCTGGTTTATGTACTTGAAACATTTTGAAAATACCTTGGGATAAGACTATGGAGACTCATCCCCGCACAATTACATGTATTACATATAACAGCAGTCAGAACACTGATTTACTAGCTCTTACAATCTCAGGCTGTTTGTGATAAATTGACTTTTTTTTGTCTTTTTAAAGCTAGGCTCCTACATGCTTTATAATTGTAAGAAAATTACCTTCTTAACCATGTTTACTTATCTTGTTCTTACTTCCATTTGATAATATCTCGGTAGATCTTTGGAATCTGACCTCTGTATGGTTTATGTTCAAAGAGTTAACATAATAGTATATGTGTGGGACTAGCCCTCTGTTATCTAACAAGGTGCAGATGGTGGGACTTGGCAGGGGTGCTTGCAAAAACTTAGCCTTTGGGATAATTCCCCACAAATAAGAAATAAGGCAGGAGTGCAAAACTTCTGTTCTTGCTTTCCAAACTTAAGGATATGCTTATGTTTATTTGTAGAAGGTATTGTAGGAAGGTATTGTATACAGTGAATATCTCAAAAATGTGACAGAATTTCTTTGTTCATTCCTATGTAACTTTGATCTAAATTATGACACTTCAGCTTTCCTTACCTTTCAGACCTACTGTAAATAATATTAATTTTCATTTTATTTTTCTTTTAGTCCACTTTTTTTACCAATGTGTGTTTTATTTTTAATCTCAGAAAGTTTTTGATAACTTTTCTTTGTCTTTTAAAACTTTTCAAGCTGTTTTTAAGGATTTTCATTCTATATTTAGGTCAGTCAGTGGGAAGAAAATCTGTTCATACTGTAATAACGTTCTGGGCAAAGGAGCAGCCATGATCATTGAGTCTCTTGGTCTTTGTTATCATTTACATTGCTTTAAGGTGAGAGCTGGGAGTCACATCATGAAGGAACAGGATCTAATCAGGAGCACGCATGGCTACTCAGTGTTATGCTCACAGGGGCTCTGCTAATCACTTGCTTTGCCTTCTACTCTTGACAGCGTGGTGCATGCATATTTCCATGAGGCAGTCCTATCCACAGGCATTTAGCACTCAACTCTAGAAGTATCTCTTAAATGCCAGAGCTAACAAGTAGGACTTTGACAAGCAAAAGAGGCGTGTTGACAGTGGGATCGGTCTTTCTTTTTTGAATAGGCAGCAAAAAATCAGAAGTGGCTGAAGGAGTTCTCCTAGAGAAACCAGATCCTTATTAATAAATAAAAATAAATAAATAAATTCTCAGCCTACACCAACCCTGGCAATTGAATCATTTAAGGTGACCCATTGCTTCTAAGGTAATCCTAGGAAACAGTGTTTCCATGGTGTTTCCCAGGACAAGGCATGTTGACAGCATTAACCTGGCAGGAGAAAACCCGGCACCAAACCAGAAGCAGTGTTTAGTGCTACTCAACCCTTGTCAGAAGCTGCAGCACTGAGACAGTTACGTTATTTTCAGTCAGCTTGGGGTATACACAGAGCTGAAAGAATAAATGCCTGACTGCAGAAGATGTAAAAACACTTCCAGTTCCCCTGCCTTAGCACCAGATGAGGAATTAGACTCTGATTTGGAGGTGTTGTGGGACCCTACTTCTTTCCATGGCTTTAGGAAAGAGACTTCTGTGTCTGGTTCAGAGCACTTTGGGACTCAGCTCAGATGCATCATCTGGAGTATTACAAGGCATTGATTCAAAGCTCTTCCTGGTCCTGCCTGCCTCAGAAGGAGGGACAGGAGTGATTCATGGGGACCAATTGTCATTCCCTTTCTGCAGAACATGTATTCTGTACAAGGGAGTCCACCTGTACCTCATAGCTTATGTGAGAAAATATCAAGTTTGTTTTTCAAATATCTGAAGATTAACGAGCTGTTGAACAGACTGCCATCCAAAAGATTTATTATTCATTTAAGCAGGTAAGCTAACTGTCCTTCTGTAGTCAGCTGAGTATTTTGCTTCATAAATTCAGTAAGGAGTGTGTTATGTTTTGGGTTACATTCCTTCCAGAGGTGGTTCGTGTTCACAGCCAAATACATGTTCAGCCACCATAGTTAAATAGTTGAATGTTAGCATGAAAGCTATCCAAGCCCCTTATTCATGTGTTTACTCAAGAAAAATGAAATCAGCCCTTTCCCTCTAAATAAGAACTTGTTTCCAAGATGCAAACCCAGGAAATTGGGCATGCCTGAGTATTTGCTGCTTTGAGTGCCAAAGGGCTGGGGGCACTAGCAATGGATAATGCCACATGGAAATCTGCAAGTAGCACACCCAGGTGTTCTGTGCCAAAATTGCTGTTGCCACCTAGAGAAAAAAATCTTTTTTCTTGTCAAGCCAGTTTTAGTTTTCAGAGAAACTGAAGTTCAAATTAGATTTAATGAACTAATCTCTAAAAAATTGTCTGTTGTATGTTTGCTTAGTTGGTGTATCTCTGCTATTTGTTGTCCAGTCGTCACCTTAAAATATATTCTCAGAGTTGGCTGCATTTTAACCTACTAATTGTTATACATTTGCTTCTAGTGATTGTGAGTTTATGATTCAAGCTGCTTTGAGCTTAATCCAAGCTGCTTTCGAACAGTATTTTTGTTTCTTGATATTTTGTGAGGAATTGCTAATTATTCATCTGTCATGTAGTGTGTTGCCTGTGGATGTGACCTCGGAGGATCCCGCTCTGGAGCTGAAGTTAGGATCCGAAACGACAAACTCTTCTGCAATGACTGCTATATCAGATTTAAAAGTAAGGCAATCAAACTGCAGTGTGCATGATCGTAGCTCTTCTCTGTGCTGTTACAACCCCAAGCATTCGCGCAGCCAAGCTGCTCAATAGCTTTCATGTTTAAGTTGGTATATTAGTTGAATACAGTTCAGCAAGGTTTGATTGCCAGTTTCTGTCTTTGTAGGGTAGTCATTCCTAACTTGTAACTTGTTGGTAGCTGATTTTACCACCTTGTTATTGAGCAGCTCCAAGCAGGCAGCCTACTCATCCTGCTTTCCTCATAGATCTGATAAAGTGGTGTTGGAGAGTTGTCAGTTGCAGAGCAGGCTTGCCTTGATAAGTCTTGAAAAATCATGTATATTTTTTAAAAAGTAATCTGAATATCTATTTAACTCACTCCTATTGCATACCTGGAAAGCTATTCGTTTATCCTGTGCAGGTGGCACAAATGCTGGTTTCTTTTTGCAATGCTATTATTATTGGAATTATAGGTCTGTGATTGGTTATTTATTTAGGTTCAAGTTCAGGAGGAATTGGTTTACTTACAGATCTTAATTAAAAGGTGCAGTATAAATTTTTTCCTTTATTATGGTTTGCAGAATTCTGATTTACTGGAGCATGATGTGAAGGCTTTGAATAATGGTGTTGAGGGCTTATTTCTGCTGTCATAGATGATAGTAGAAAACCTCCTGATTTTGACAAGTCTCTGGAGTTTTATATGACTCTCTGTTTATGTAGCAAATACAGAATTCTCTAGAATTATGAAATTCAGCAAAGGAAAAGCATTTCTGAGTTACTTCCTGAGAAATATGTCTGTGTTTCTTCATGAGCCCAGCACATTTTTCTCATGGTGGACCAGAAGGCAGTGAAGGGAACAGGATACTCCTGCTACAGCACTTAAGCAGGACTTGGGCACCTGCTGGCTGAGAAGCTAAGCTTGAAAAAACAGAGAAGCTCTGCATCTGATGCTGTTGCTGTTTTCAGACTCTTTGGTTTCCAGGAAGAGGAAAAGCTGCCCACATCACAGAAGTGATTCTGTGTTTCACAAGCTAAAACCAGAAAACTCCACACCTCTCCTTGACACTAACTGCATTAACGTAGGCTAATGTTAGGTGCAGGGATGCCACTGTGATCAAGGGAAGGAGGAAGAGAATCACTCCCATCTGGAGGTGATCCAGAGCACTGGGTCATATCTCACTGAGATAATGTTCAGAGCATTTATGTCCTTGGTGATTACAAGACTTTTACACCAAAGTGAACGTGTTCCTATTTGAATCACCCGAAAGTGTGGGAAACTCAATCTGGAGCCTGCTCATGTTATTTTATCCTTTTCTTTTCTTTTGGGGACAAGACTGCTGGGTGAGTTGGATAAGTCCTGAGGGGAAAACAAACAAACAAAATTATCTTTTTTTATTATTCTCTGCCAAGGCAACCTTCAGGAATTTGGTGATGGCAGTAACCAAAAATTTCATCATTAATAAATTGTTATTTAGTTTCTCTTTGACATTGCAGCCCATAAAATCACAGCAGTATGTTTCAGAAGCAGAGCTGATCTGTGAGGAAAGAGTTCTATTCCCTTCCCTTCAGACTGCATCTACTCAGGCCAGTGAGCACCTGAAAACGTAATTGTATGAGATATGAGCAAATCAGGAATTGTGAGAACCTGTAGGTACAGAATAAAGTATTTAAATTAGTGATGAGTAATTTAAATTAGCTATTTGAATAATACAAAACCCAGCTATGCTATCACTGCAGTGAAAATATATAGCACTGGTCTGTGATGCAGATTACTTTGTTTGCAGTTGGCATTTGACAATCAGCCTAGCTTAATTATCTGTTAGTTTGGAATGTGAACATATTAGCTAAAAGGTTTGAAAAACTTTAGGATTAATATTTTTCACAGTGTAATTTTATGGTGTGATAGTTTTGCACATTTTTGTGCTAATTTTGTGGTTTAAATTTGAAACATTGTAGCAAAACACCAGTTTATTGGCAGATGCCCACAAATACATGCAGAGAGGATAAAAAAGTTCTTTTAAAAATATTGTTACAGTTATTTAGCAAATTTTAATTCTTGTAGGGTAAATTTAGAAAAACTGTCACCCTGTATCTACGCTAATACTAAAAATAATTCTTAAAAACTTGGTAAGGTGCATGTTCTGTGGAATATTACTTGGCCTGAAATACTTGCAGTGCTATAATTGGATTAAATTCAAATGTGTATTGTTCACTAAATTTGGATTGCTAGATTCGGAATATATACCTTACTTTGTGTTACTGTTTTCAGTAGATACTGCAAGTACCATTATCTGACTGTTTTTAACCTGGACATTTTAATTCTTGTCATTAAGATTCTTCAGCAGTGAGACTTTAATTACAATTTCTGCTGTCTCTCTCAAACAGCTGGACAACCAACCTCCATGTGAAGCAAATGAAGATATGAAACCATTGTTGCAGATAAAAGAAGAGGTGATTGCTGCTGATGTAGATCTATAAATATATACATTGTGTGTATGTATGTTTTCTAAGAGTAGCACTTGCTTGTCTAGTCTTCATAGCAATGCATTGTATTCTCTATATAACTATTTTTATTTATAAGAAAGTAATTGCAGTAAGGAAATATCTGGGAAAATGCTTTCACTTTTTCAGCTTCAAATACTGAGAGCACAACAGAAAATAAATATTTTTTTCAGTAAGAACTGCAAAATATTTTTGAGGCTTATAATCAACTAGTTGACTTTCCAATGGTATATGAAGAGGGTATTTTGTTTCTGGGCTCTTGAAACGAGCATTAGAGAAATAGCTTAATATAAATATATATTTGCAATTGCTGTCTTTATTTTTGACATATACTGAAAGTGAATTCTCTAGGTTAATATGAAGCTGCATTTAAATGCACACAAATGTGTTTGCTTTCCATATGCTGGTTTCTAAAATTACGTGCTTTTTTTGAACTTAAAAACAAAGAATAATCTGTTTGCTCAGTGGTGTTGGCATAATATTCTGTGGCATCCATTTAAAGGGAAGAGTTCTCTTTTCCCAGTTGAAAAATGTAACTATCACTTTTTCCTCCACAAATGGAGTGGAGAATGGTTGTTGAATTACAGTATATTTGTAAATAAAATTTCTGATGTTGCATTTATGAGATTTTTTTTTTTTTTTCTTTCTATCTAGCTAAATGTGTCTAAAGTGATTTGCTGAAATACAAAATTGTTTGAATTTCATCTTGGGAAAATATTTTTTTATGAGAGGGTTAGGATGGCCACCTAAATATGTGCAAGAACATGCGCTTTCCTCTCTTTCCCTTACAGTAGACATCAAACTCTGTATATAGTTCTCCTGTCAAGCTCCTCATGCTTCTTCCCTTTAGCATTTAATACAAGTGTTGAGAAAATTCTTTGTCCTGTATGCTCATCCCTGAAGCACAGCTCTTGGAAGAGGTAGAAGTTCCCCAGAACTCCTCTGCTGTGGCTACAAATGAGGTGCTGAAAATATTTTGGGTTGTGTCTGCTGCTTCTGTGAATGCAGGTGGAATGTGTGCTATGTGTTTTTCAGCAGTGGCTCCCAAATTGCTTTGGCCAGTGGCTTGCCCAAATCCTTTCATGCCCAGTTACATACCCTTCCTTGGAAGCAGCAAAGAAAACATGGGATGTAGATGAGAGGAATTTGTGGGAGAATTTTGTGGATGAAACAGGAATAGGACAGTGTAGGAGGGAGAGGAGATGTAGGAAGAGTAGTGGCACTCTGTGTTTCAGCTGCTACCTGGCACCAAGAGGAGCCATGATGAGGGTGCCAAAGGAGCTTAGAGTGCTCTTTGCTCTCAGGAGATCTCAGGGACATACAGGAGAGCTAGCAGACTGTGGGCAGAGGTTGTGATTTTGACAGCTGGGAGCAGCAAGGGAAGATCATGCTGTTATCTCATGTAGTGAGGAAACTTCACCTGTGTGGGCCTCCTGCAACTTATTGTAACTCTGCCCATCTCCTGTTTCACTTCGATTTATTGATCTTTCTGCTGAACATATGGGTTCTGCTTTGTGCCAAGGAACTCCCTGCTAATAAATGCTGGATTACAAAGTACCAAACTTCTTTTTTTTTTTTTTCCCCCAATTTTGTTTTAAAAGAAAAAAAATATAAAAAATCTAAAATGCCTCATCAGTCCGAAGTTGCCAAGCTCCCTCTTCAGCCACCTTTGTGACTTGGCCTTGGCTTTTGGTATTCACAGAATCGTAGAATAGTATGGATTAGAAGGGACTGTCAAAGCTCATCTAGTTCAACCCCCAATTCAGTTCAAAGTTCATCTAGTCCAACCTCCAATTCACTTAAAGTGTCTCCTGTAAAGTTTCTGCTATTGTGGTAAGTAATGACGTGGTACACCTCAGGTGAGAACGCTGTGACATGAAGACCTCAAATACAGACTATGGAGGGATATTCACACTACCTGCTCATGCAGTTCTCTGGGAGCCTGGCTTCCTCGCTGCTGCTTGTGGAACAAAATTGCCCCAAATAAATTATGGATACCCACAAATCCCCATCACCAGCCCTGAAACAGACACAAAATTTGTTTGTCACATGTCAAAGTTTCTCAACCTCCAAGGCATCAATGAATTTATCCTAGCCTATGCATGATTTCTGCTGTCCTGGTGTTGTGTTATGCAGCAAAGCTGAGGGAAAACACAGGAATGGCCATGGTGTCTTTTGCATTTTGAGCCCAGTCAAGTTGCCCTGTCCCTGGGAATCATTTGGGTGCAGAAATCACTTTGGGGTGAAGAATGGAGGGAGAACAGAAAACTCAGCAACCTGAAGTTTGCAATGCTGCTAGAGCTGCCTGACTGGTGTCCTGCAACCTGGAGTGACATGCTCTGAGCCAGGCTGGCTTTTCCTAAATAAATGGTGTCAAGTGTTTCCATGCAGGCTCCAATTTCATTTTCCCATAAAATGTCTGTGGAAAAACTAGATTATTTCATTACCTTGTACCATATTGCTTGCCTGTGAGCAAACAGTGAGTGGAATTTCAGATTTAATGGGCTCAAAGAGCCAAAATTGAAACTCTTGCAGAGCTGAAGCTGAGTTTCTCCCTCACGTTAAAAGGCTGGTTTAACAAGGCTCCTTTAAGCCGCATTTGCTAATTCAAGTTGGCAAATGTGAGCAATAAAAGCTCCTTCCTCCTCTCCATCCCCTGGATAGGATTAGGCAAAGTAACCCACTTTACAAATGTGGTATGTGTGTATTTTGATCGTTGCTGAACTATTTAGAGTGTGTTTGGTTCAGCAAAAACGATAATCTGCTTGCAACACAAGATGGCAGTGTGTAAGTGCAGCTTGTGCAACAAAAAGCCTTTTCCGTGATTGATTGTATATAAAAAAGGATCACGTTTGCTAAATTGTACTAAAGTTGCAAAGTAATGAGAGCTGTAGAGAGAACTTTCTCAATCTTGGGCCTTTCCCCCCATCTGGCATGGTGGAGGCGTGATGTGTAACTGAATCTGAGCAGTCTTGTTGGATTTTGTTTGCTGTTTTATTAATCAACTGCTACTTAAAAGAGTATTAAGCAGGGACAGAGGTGAAGAGAACATTTACCATGCAGAAAAATAACCTGGATGATTTCTAGTAGAGGGTTTTGCTGTGTTTTGTTGGATTCTTTTTTAAGATGCTGTTCAAGGAAGAAGAACCAATTACTCTCCCTCAGTTCATCACCTTCAAGCACTCTGTTTAAGCTTAAACCCCTTAAATGCAGGTGTCTACAAGTGAGCTAGGCCTCTGCATTGCTATCAAAACCTGAATGGATTTAGAGCTATGTTCTGTCCTCCTGTACTCTGGTGTATCTGGTGCTACTTGGGATGTTGTCAGCTGTCCAGGGCATCTAGACAGGGTGGGGGAGTTGTGGTGCAAATGTGGGAGATACTCATGCAGCTGCCAGCATATGTCTCATGGGAGACTTTAGAGCTTCTGAATGGGGAGCAGAGATTTATGAGCCAGCACAGAGTCAAGCTCAACTCCCTACAGACAGTGGAACGAAGGTGGGATTTCATGGGCCAGTGAGTAGGTGTCCACTGTCAGGTGAGGTATTTGTCTAAGCTTTACTGACCCTGGCTTGCATGTAGGCACTTTCATTTTTACACACCTATGTTTAATTCTTCCCAAAATATCTGAAAAAACTTCGATTCAGCTAAATACTTCATCTGTCCTATCTTTAGGCTTGTAGGCTGCTGGCTAGTTTCTTCCAATGTACATTTGTATATAACTTTGGAACTGAGTGGTCTATGGATAGTGGCTGTGACATGGGCAGTGTTTATAAATAAAGTAGCACTTCAAAAATAGAAAATGTTTTCTTCCAGTATGAATTCACTGTGGGTTTTCTCTAAGAGGTGAAAACAAAAGAGCATCTCGAAGTGAAATTCAGGGGATTGCACATGCTCTCAATTTTGTTGAGATTTCTTTAAGAAACTTTTTACAGATGATTTGTCAGAAGTTTCAAGCTCAATTACCCATGCACTCATCTCTTCAGGCAAGCTGCAGCACTGCAGGCAATGCTAGTTAGTGGCGAGATTTATGCAGCAAGCCCTTTGTTGGAGCCCAGTGTCTGAATTCGGAGCTCATGCTGATGCCAGAAATGGGCAGAGCCAATCTCATTATTTTCGGGAAAGTACCTCTCAGATGAACCCTGTGGAAGGTCCAAGTGATAAGTTCAACACTTCCCTTAGGTAATAGCTGTTGTAACATGGTCCACCTTGTCACTTTTCAGAGGGTAAAAGGGTTTGAAATGTGACAAATTGAGCTTGTGAAAACTAGTGCACTTGCAGCAGTGTTTTAAATTCCAACCAGTCATTTATAATGGATTAGCAAAGCCTATGCTGTGGCTGTAATGGAAGGCTATTAGCAGCAGGCATAATTGCATGACAGCAGCTTCCTGCTGGAAGATCTTCAGCATTTTCATTTTAGCTTCATGCTTCCTGGGAGCTAGGGGCACCAACATAAAACAGCACAGGTGGATGATGTAGAGCACTTGCTCACAAAAGGAAAATTCTAGGATGAGCAGTGGGGTATCAGCTTATTAAAGCTTGAATAATTATTTTAATTGGTTCAACCTACTGGAAACAAACTTGACAATTAAATAGCTGCTTTAGGCAACAAACATTCAAAAGACGTGTGTCGTGCGATGGGAATTAATAGCTTCTATGGGTTTGCCTTAACACTCAACATTGTACAAAGAATCAAAGCACTTAACAAAACAAAAAAAGTATGTACAAGGGTGTGTGTACACACAGGTTCTCTTTATTAGTTGCAATGGAAGAAAGAAAGAAAAAGCTAGGGCTGTTGGACAGTTCATAAACACAATGTAGTGAGAACAGACTTGTGGTCAGCACAGCGTGTGCCATCTTAAATGGCCTTTTACAAGTAGCTGTGCTCTAGCAAGTGTTTCTGATTCCCTGAACTGGAATTTTCTTTTGCCCCAGGCAGTCAACCAGATGGGCTATTTATTGGTGTATCAATTGCATGTGTCTTTTCCGGGATGGAAATTCAGAGATTTCAGGGTCAGATCAGGCTACTGCAATCATTTGATCTGCCCATATCCCTGTGAAGATCAGAACCTCTCACCCAATAATTCCTGTATTGAGCATGGAACTTCAGTGTGAACATCAGTGTTCTGTTGTTGGCAAGAAGCCCTACGCAGATCTGAAGTATGCAAATGATGGAGAATCAACCACCTGTCAACATAAATTGTTCCAATGATTAATTAACACTCTTAAAAATGTTAATTTTATTTTTAGCTATTTTAATGAGCTTTCTGGCTTATTAGAATTTTATTTTCATTCATTTAACTTGATTAACTTTTTTTTTCTCTTTTTTTCTCTCTTACACTGTACATGTGACTTTGATTCAGTGTCTGTTTTCTTTTAAGTTTGCTTTCTTATACCTGTACATAAGGCCTTATTTCTTACAGCAATCAAAAAATGCAAGATTACTCCATTGGGAGGACTCTGAGACTCTCTTGGGAGCATAACTAGAATGGAGGGGAAATAATATTTAAGAGCATTAAAAAAAATCTGAAGCTCTATAAGAATTTATTTGCATAATGCATAGGTTCAAATAAGAACTTATGTCCACAAGGGAATCTTGCTGCATAATTTTTTCTGTCATAATTAGTGAGGCACTGAATTGCTTTTGTGGGAATGACCAGGCCTGAATTCCTGTGTGGTTCTGCTAATATTCCTGTGCTGGGGAAGCACCTGTAAGAGATTTCCATACTGACATGTCTCAGTTTACAAGGATACAAAAACACATTCTGTTTTTATTTCTCAGCATGAAGTGTCAGCTTCAAAATACAATTAGTTCCTGCTATGTTTGGCAGGTATTGATTGGGGCCGGGGGGAGGTGTCCAACTTGCAGTCTTTCATCAATCTCTACTTCTGCAAAAATAACAATTACTGTGTTTTGATGCCCATGTAAACACGGCTGCTGAAGAGAAACATTAGTTCTACTTGCATGTGCGTCATGCTCCATGTCACAAGCTATGCCAGTCAGCATGTTTTATGCAAAATTCATGTTTCAAATGAACATGCATATGTATCAGCAGTTTGAATGCTTACAAGTACTTCTTGATCTCAGCAAGTGAAAAAATTGACAAAGCACTTCTTTGTCCTTTGGTATTCAGGTAACTGAATGGGTTTGGCTTTTGACTGGTGAATTCAATGTTCTTTGGAGTCATCTGTTGCGTATGATAGTTCATGGCATGTCTAACACGTGCAAACCTTGCAGTTTTGTGTTCCTATCAGTACTGTGTCAACTCATCAGTAAAAGAAAGGCAATTCCGGACTGAAGGTCATCCCTGTCAATGTACGCAGGTATTTAGGCTGTCCAGAACATTCTGTGTTATACCTGCCACCTTGATTTTGCCAACACCTGATCTTTTTCATTTCTTCTGCTGCTTCTAGTGATGTAGTCCTAAATGGAAAACAAAAAATAAGCATATAAGCACCAGTTTGGTGTTGGAAAGATGAGTAGATGCTAAACAAGAGGCGATATAAAGGCTACACAGTCCGTTTACCCTTATTACACTAATGCTTTCTTCGATTATGCCCTATAGCACTTTGAAGATATGCAGTGTTATGACATAGCATATTCTTGGTATCATACACACTTAATATTCTTTTAAATCCTGTTTCTCTGCAATGTCTTGGACTCAAAGCTAAGAAACCTGTGTATTCAGAAACACTGTTTACTTAATCTTTTAATCCTAACCACCTTGCCAGATCATGAATTGTTCGTAAGACAAAATTGTGTACAAAGTACTAACTGAAGGTGCTAATTTCATTAAGGTTGTCAAACCAGCAACCCGTCACATAGCAGGAGAGAAGATTTGAATTATTTCCTGCAGTGTCTCAAGGCTATGACCTTGGAACCATGGGCATGCATAAAAGTATCAATAGACAAGGGGAAAAATGTTACTGGGTGAGTCTCTCAAAAAGCAGATATTTACACTGACTGATTTTCATAGTCAAAGTATTAATTTTTTTCTCTCATAAGTCCTGCTTCACTGTTTTTTTTCCATGATGACACCAATGGTTATACTGTTCAGCAAATATATTTATCTTATGATCAGGCTTCATGCTGAGGCAGCAAAACAGTTGCATTTATAATGCTTTTCTCATGGATGTAGATCAACTACAGCTCTCTGATTCCCACAGAGCCTGATTGGTTTTAAGCAAAGTACTCAGCGAAAGTGAGCCTGGGAGTTGTCCGCATGGCTCTTGCCTCCCATGATGGAACATGTTGCTGTTTGCAACAATACTGCTGTTCTCTAGCCTGGGAAAAAGATTTCACCATTCAACCCATGGGTACATTCTGCTGTTCAGTAAACTTCAGTGGCTTGCATGAAACAGAGCCTGCACCACTGGAGATTTACTGCATTACTGGCCAGCTAGAACAGGAATGTGACTTGGATCAGTAAGGCACATTAGTAAGGCTGGGAAGCGATAACCTTGACTGAGCTAAATACAAAAGGCTACACTGCTGGAGAGTGTTAGAAAAATTGGCTTGGTTGTTGTGAGCAGAACTGCACTGGTTTGCCTCAGCTGGGGATATATGCATGGTGCAGATGAAATTACAACTACTTTGTAATTCTCATCTCTACTTTAAGTTTTGGTGTAGGTGCTGTAGAGGTCTGACACAGGCATACGAGTATCACTTGGGGAGAAGGGAGCTGGGAGCTTAAGAGAGTAGATGGAGATTTAAAAGAAAGATGGGAAAAATATGCTGTGGTTTTGTGGAGATGCTGCGTGCTCACCTGTTTTGTTGGATGATAAATCTCTTGTGATGTTCTTGAAGTCTGTGATTTCAAACTGCCTAATTAAATTGTAGTTTTTATAAACCAGGTGATCTTTTTTCTCCTTAAAGCAAGAAAACAAAGAGAGCAAAACAGTTCAAGAAAAGATTAACTTCTATTGGCATTTCCTCAGCTCATGAAGTGTGAGGAGCCTTTGCTGGATGATTACTTCACCAAAAGATATGCCAAGGTTGAATTTTTTCTTAAATTTTATTATAAATGAATCTCGCATCATCTGCTGGTCCTGAGCTCTTGAGTTATGGGTTTCTGGTCCCCCACTACTTTTAAAAGGTGTCTGTGGGCAGTATTTTCTGCTTTTTCTTGTGAGATGTTTATACCATGGATCCATGTAGCTGTACTGATTATTATTTTCCACATGAGGGCTCAAGTTTTAAATTTTCTAGACATATTTGTAGCACCCATCAGCTGCTAATGAGCTTCAGTATTCAACTAACCAACCTGTGAAGAGAATGCTTAGAAGGATGATAAATGTTTCTGCCCAATCTTAGATCTAAGTTTGGCAGAGATCTAAACTTTTTCCTCTTTGGCACTCTGTTTCTCTGTGTGCAGAACACTCGCTGCGGGGATGGGGAGGTTGAACTGCAATATATAATTTTCATCAGTGGTAAAAGGCTTTGAGACTCAAATCTCTTGCCAGACAAGTCCCTCTCTACTGCCTTGGGTCAGATTAGGAGTCGTGTTTGTTTCTTTCCTGTGCCCAGATATTAAACCCCAAATCCCCGAGACGTGATTGAACACTTAGAAGCCATAATGGGTAGAAATGGCTTTCATCCACCAGCTTTTCAATACAAGACCAAACAGATACATGCTGGGAAGTTCTTCTGTCCTGCTTTTGCTGGCATTGGACTATGGACTCTCTTCTTTGTGCCAGTACAGCATTTGCCCTGTAGGTTGCATTGGGCAGAATTTGATCAATTTACGTAGTCGCTTTTCTGGGCAGAACAGCATTTTCTGTGCATTTTTTTCACTGATGGTTCTGGTGAAGAGGATTGGTTGCACTCTGATAGCATGGCTGCTGGTTTTATCTTCTCTGTGCTCATATTCCGGCATTAAAGTCAGATTGTTGCATTCCTGACAGCTGAAAGAGGAGGAAACATGATGTTCAGCCTCTATCAACCTCTGCCTGTAATGTCAGTAATTAACTGCAATGTTTTGCTTGCCAAGCAGCAAGCTTTGAGGTTCTTGCAGTCACGCTGGAGAGCGCAATGTGGCAGTCTCCTCACTCTCCTACTGCACTGTCAGGTTGGCTCAGTGAGTATCTATCTGCTGGTGGTAGTGTTGCTGACAGAAGGAGTGATGTCTCTTTGGCAGCTAGCCCATGCATGACTTGATGCTTAAGTTATTATTTCTTTCCTTCAGACCTACTTCAGCAGCACTTTATAGATTCAGCTGGGGGTTGGGTTCCTTTTCTGCATTCAGTGCGCTGAAGGGAACTCTTTTCCATTGACCTTGTAATTAAGTCAAGTTGTAGGTTTTATAAATTACCTGTTTTAAATGTAAAACGTTTAGGGAATTCCCTGATTTCCATCAGCTGTATATGTCTCTGCCACCATGCAATGGAAGCTGCTCATTTTCAGCAGAAGCCACCTCTGCTCCCAGAGACTCCCAGGGAGCAGTAGCTTTTGACCCTTTGTCTAAATCAGTTACTGGAGGAACAGTATAAATTTAGAGTAAAGGAAGTAAAATCATGAGCTGTTTATCAGGGGAGATATTCATCTCTTGTATTCCTTCCCCAGGAAAAGCAGAAATATGGATGAAGCTGTATGAAGAGTTGCCTCCTGCTTTCAGGTGGTACTGTCATGAGTGTGTTGGTTTAGGTGAGGCTGTGATGGGTATGATGGTATATGCTGACTACAGGAATTTGAATGAAGGAAGATCACAGCAGGAAAAGGCTGGACCCGGAATAGAGGAAGGCAGCTTTCAACTTCACTGGCTGCAGTCATTAAAAACTATTTCCCTTATCATACCTTGAGCTGTGCCTTTGATCATTAAAGAACAAAATTAGAACATAAAGGGTAATGACATGATGCAAAACAATTTTTTGCCCTTTTCTAACAGACGCATTTTAATTCCTCTTTCTAAGAGGTTATAACCAGTATGATGAGAACCTCACTAGTCTAGGGAGGAGGCCTATGTGAGGAAATATGGCTTGCATAACAGGGTGGGCAACTGGATGTGAAACTATTAATATCAACAGAAGGTATCGTAGATTAGATTTATTGGGTTCTTTTAGGCTGTAATAAACCCCTCCTTTTGTATGTCAATCAAAGACATTTGTTTTACAAGCCCTTCTCTGAAGAATTTAGCTGGGACTGACTGAGGTGTGGTTCATCCACTGGCACTAGAGCAGTGAAAGAGATGAATTTTGGAGATTTTTATCTGAAAAGTACTGAGCGGTTATTTCATGTTTCATGAGAACAGCGTTGGCTTTATACTATCTGTAATTGACACTTTCCTGCCTAGATGGTTATTTTCTCTGAGGTTTCATATCCAATCCCTTTGTAGGCTTGACCTTGCTTCCCTTGTGGCATTTGAGGCAATGCCTCTGGCTTTGCAGACCCATACATGATTAAAGAGTTAGATATGCCTTTTAATTAATTTTTAATTAAAAGGCAGGAAGTGGAGAAGAAAAAAGGAGACAATACTAAAAAAGCTGAAATCTTTGTTCTGCTTTGAGTTGGCTTCAGCTGTTGTTATGTTTGAGAACTACAATTGATTCAGTCTTTCTAGTTTAAAGTCTGGCCAGGGGACATGGATATTTTCTTTAAAAGTGCTTCCAAACTTTGAGTTCTCTGCTGTCCATGTGTGCTCCGGTCTGATCCTAAACTCGGAAGCCATGGATCAGATATCAAAACCCAAAGAGGCTCACAGAGTGTGCTGGTCACTTATGGAAAAATTTAATATTGAAATGATTTTACAAGACTGCATCCATTAACACAAACTGCTGTACATTTTTTGACACAACATAATTATCTTCTTTTCACCTCTTCTTCACCCTCAAAAATCTTGTCAGCCAGCATGAATCTCATCTGCTTGGGTTAAATGCATAAAGACCAGGAAATTCTAGGTCCATCAGTCGTTCTTCTGTCTCCAGGAAAGTGTTAGAATGAATCCTCCTTGGAGCTATCACAAGTCAAATGAAGCATGTGATGGGGAAAAGCCAGCATGGGTTCACCAGAGCAAATCAAGCATGAAGGCCTGACCACCTTCTATGATAAAGTAACCTACTCAGTTGATGTGGGGTGAGCGGTGTCTACCCAGATTCCTCCAAAGCTTTTGATATCGTTTCCCACAGCCTCCTCTTAGAGAAGTTGATGCATTATGGTCTTGACAATTGGTATGTGAGGTGAGTGGTGATGAATAGCTCCTTTTCAGTCAGGAGGCCTGTCACAAGTGGAGTCCCCCAGGGATCAATATTGGACCAAACACTGTTTAATATCTTTGTAAATGATCAGGATGATGGGATCAAGTGTACCCTGACCAAGTTTGCCAATGATACCAAACTGAGTAGGGAAGTGGACACTTTGGAAGGGACAGCCACTCTGCAGGATGATCTGGGCAGGCTGGAAGAGTGGGCTGACAAGAACCTTGTGAAGTTCAGCAAGGGAAAGTGTAGTGTCTTGTTCCTGGTAAATTGTATTCCAAGAGTGCAGCAGAGCCTGGGATTTACCTGGCTGGGGAGAAGCTCTGTGGAAAGGGGCCTGGAGACTTGGTGGACGACGTGCTCAGTATGAGTGAACAGTGTGCTGCTGTGGCAAAGAATGACAACAGGATGCTGGGTTGCATCAACAAGGACATCACCAGCAGAGATGAAGTCATTATCCCACTCTACTCAGTGCTGGTCAGGCCACACCTAAAATACTGTGTTCAGTCTTGGTCCTCGCTATACAAAAAAGATGTGGACAAGCTGGAGAGTGTCCAGAGAAGGGCCAAAGAGATAATCCAAGGACTGGGAAGCCTGCTATATGAGGAAAGGCTGAAACAACTGGGTTCAGCCTTGAGAAAAGAAGGCTCAGGAAAAACCTTATCATCATGTTCCAGTATTTAAAGGGTAGCTGCAAAGAAGATGGAGCCTCCCTTTTTACAAGGAATTACATGGAGAAGATGAGGGGTAATGGGTACAAGTTACTCCTGGGGATATTCAGGTTGGACACTTCAGGAAATTTTTTTGCATTTAGAGCAATCAGCCATTGGCAAAATCTCCCCAGGGAAGTGGTGGATTCCCCAACATTGGCTACTTTTAAGATTCAGCTGGACAGAGTGTTGGGCCATCTTGTCTAGACCATGCTTTTGCCAAGCAAGGTTGGACCAGATGATCCTCGAGGTCCCTTCCAATCTGGTATTCAATGATTCCATAATTCATTTAGGAAAAGGTCATGTTTTTTTTCCATAAATGCCATTTAAATATATTTGGCGAATGAGTTTAAAGATTTTTATTTAAAATGACACTATACTTAATTGCCTCTTTATGCTGAGAAACTTTATTGGAGTTAATGAACTGATTTCATAGCTCAGTATAATATTCAATTAGGTGAACATACCAGTTTCTATTTTATTTGCTACTAATCTGATTTGTTAAGATTGAGTTTTGTTTTGCTTTTAGATTGAATTCAGATAATCATCAATTTTATTCCATTTGCATACACTTAGAACCATAATAAATGGAAGAGAAGCAGACTAAGTCTTCTAAATTATATTCAAAATGCAAGTTGTTATAGATCTTATGTGATTGTTATAATACATGTACATACCGTATGAGGCAGACTCTTGCATTAGGTTTTTTTAATCATTCAAAATGCTGCACGCATGGTCCCACTGCTTCTAGCTTTGTTTGGCGTAGCAAAGGGTTGAAAGAGAACATGATGATTCATGTATAAATGCGTTCAGGAGAAGGAAGGAGGTAAAAAAGACAAGTTCTTTTTAAGTTAACAGGAAGTCCTGGCATGAGCTCAAAGTCATACACTGGTCATAAATTTAGATTGGAAATCAGATTCTGACCATTTGAAGAATGAGGTTAGAGCTAGTCTTCCAAACAGAGCAGTAGAGACAAGATGGGCTTTCAGAGGTGTATGGAGGAGTGTGTATGGCAGAAAACAGAGCAGTTCCTGAGCATAGAAAAAAACAATCTTTCGGCCCAAATCCCTTCGTGTCTGATATGTTTGCATCTTGCAGGGATGGTGAAAGAAATGTTGATCTGAACATGTGTTTTGCCTTAATATGATTTTCTGTGGGGTAGGGGGTCAGGGAATAGCTAGGACCAGAATTAATTTCTTGACTCCCTTGGTGATTTCTGAAGCATGGTAGTTTAGCTGCAGTGACTGAAATGAGTAGGGTGTGTTGATCCTTCTAGTGGTGTTTGTATTTGCAGGTCCCAGGCCCATGTGCTTTGATCATTCTCAGGATTGACTGGATTGTCATTCTTGGGACTGGGACAGAGCCCTTCCCAGGCAGAATTACTGGGGTTTTGCTAACATGTGGGACATGTCAGGATAAAATGGGAGCTTTACAAGGCAAATACTCTGTTGCTGGCAGGATTAAGGACAGTGGCAATAGTCTTGAACTTTCCTGAGCTATTTCTATAGCATGTCATAAAAATTCAGCTTCTGTCTGAATTTGGATGTTAGTTACCTATGCATTAGGTCTTTTTCACTCTGTATAACTACACGTGGGTGCTTATCATATTCCTATTTAGTTGGGACCACCATCATGTATTCAGTTTTCTCACAGCTCACCCTCCCTGCTGCAGTTTGCTGGCCTCTATGTAACATAGATGTGTCCTGTGTTGATCTGAGTTTTCTAGGAACAGTCACTCATTATTCCTCTTCATTACCTGAGGTCACAGGAATACCCCTCCAAAATACGTATTGAATATATTCTCAGATTCAATGTATTCTGTTTTCCAGGTCATTGAAGATCTTGCCCCAGAACAATCTGAAAAGGAAATTGAGGCATACATTATTAATTAGCCTCTTATTAAAGTTCTTCTAGTATTTCAGTTCATAACACAGAACGCCAATATAAATTAGTTTTTCGGATGTGATTGTAAGATGCAGTACTTACTTAGAGTTTTATTAAAGAATGATACCTTATGAAGCCTATACTCCCTCTATCTGCCTTCTAATAGTCACTTCTATCTCTGTGTACATCAGGCAATATTTTCTTCCCAAAATGTAGTCAGGTGGTAAATTACTTAGGAGCTATAAGTTAGTAAACTATGTGCACAAATATACTCTTTAATCTTTTTCCTGTGCCATGTTAGTGAAACGCCTGGACCAAATACTCAGCTTCCTTCCTGAAACCTTTGAAAGTGAAGAGCATTGACTGTCTCTCAATTTTAGGGAACTAACCCAGTAATTCAAAGGTATTTATTTACTATATTAGAGTTAATTGACAATGAATGCATATTAAAAATAAAATATTTGTTTTCTGATTCTATCACTTGCTTTTCAAATTAGGCAATAAAAATAATGCAGAGTTTGCTTTGTCTGTGAGATTCATATTATTTCTTGGAAACAATTTCAGGGAATGCTTAAATGCTGTTTCCTAAGAAAGTCACCCCTGTAGAATTGTTTCATGCACATCACAGAGAAGTCGTGAGCTCTGTATTAAAAACAAAAGAAAGTTTTTCTATTCTCTATTGTCGCACGTTAAAGGACAGTGGCTACTTGTAAAAATGAGACTACTTGCATTTTCTTCATATGCAATAAGACCATCTATTGTAGAAACTGATGAATGTGTATTTGTCAGAAAGGATCTGATCTTTCATTAGTTTCAATACAGAGTAACTTTGGAACGACATGCTCAATGATTTTCCAAGAGCTCTGAAATTTAGCAGCTTGAGGTAAAACAGGAAATCAATCCAAATTAGTCAATTTCTTTGAAAGTTAGAAAAAAAGCCTGGAAAAAGTGAGAATTTCTCTCTACTGTAGCGGATCTTTTTAAAAACTTTTGCTCTTCTTACTTCCAAACATGAAGCGAGCTATGAATGAATTGAAAGAAAAAATTAGCAATTTTAATTTTTCAGCTATTAATCACAGAGCACGTTGGCTACTTGAAATGGTTTCTCCTTTCATTTTTAAAAATGAAGTACTAAGTAAGTACTAAGTTTAACAATAGATTGTGATTTTTCATTAGTTATCATGGCCACACATTCTGTAGAATTTTCTTCCAGAAAAACCTTTAAATTTGTGTCCTGCTTTCAGCTAGGGTAGATTTAATTTTCTTCCCAGTAGCTGGTACAGCACCGGTTGTGGATTTAGTATGATAATAATGTTGATAACACACTGATGTTTTGGTTGTTGCTGATAGTGCTTGCTCTAAGTCAAGGACTTTCAGTCTCTCATGCTCTGCCAGCGAGCAGGGGCCCAAGAGGCCAGGAGAGAACAGAAACAGGACACTTGACCCAAACTAGCCAAAGGGGTATTCCGTACCATAGAACATCATGTTCACTATATGAACGGGAGGAAGTTGGCTGAGGCGGACCTGATTGCTGCTCAGGGAAGGGCTGGGCTTTGGTCAGTAGGTGGTGAGCCATTGTATTGTGCATCACTTGGACTTGTTGGGTTTATTCCTCTCTCCACAGGTTTTACCTTTTTCTGATTCTCCTCCCCATCCCAGTAGGGGAGGAGGGGAAGTGAGCAAGCAGCTAAGTGGTACTGTTGCCAGCTGGGGTTAAACCACAACAATTTGCCATGACCTAAATGATATGTTAAGTAGTTTCTTGTGTCTTAACGCAGTAAATAAATAGTGCTGTGTTTTATGCTATCTTGTGAGTAGCATGTTAAGTCATTCATGAACTTTGGTCTAATTTTGCAAGTGGTCTTGGTAGACAGAGGCTTAATTCACTAAGAATGTATATAAATGCTATTATTATTATTTTAATTCTTCTAGTCTGCATCTGCAAATGTTGATTGAGATAGGGGTTTTAATTTTTTTTTTTCACCTCCTAAATAAAAAGTTCTTGGCAATTTAAAGTCATTGTGTGGTAAGGGTACTCCATTGCTAGTCTTTTGCTTAGCACTGTCTAGCACATGGTACTGGGAATCTCCCTCGAGGTAAAGACAGTCATAATAAAAACAAATCTACTGGCTAATGAGACACTTCTGTTTATTTGGCTGGTTAACTTTCAGGCAAAGTAAACATATGGGCTGCCCAAATTTATCACTTAACATCTCACTAAGTATTGTGGAGGAATTACACCTGTGGAAAGAACAGTTCACTCTTTACAGTATGTTACTGCCGTGCAGATAACATTAGGGATTAGTACCATCAGATGTTACCAGACTTTCTTTTATCCTGCAGGTATTCATAGGAAAAAATGACAACTGTGCTCAGGTATGGACTCCCCTGTTAATGTCCATGAGCTATGTAGAGTGCCTTTCTCAAAATATTCATTGCTTAAGTGGCCCAATGCTATTCTCCATAGAGTAGTAGAGGTAAAACCCACTTGACAGTCTTTCTGGAGAAGAAATGCCTGACTCCAGTAAAATATTTAGTGAATAATGAAAGAATACTATAAAGATGCTCTAGACTAACTAAATACCTAGCTTGGCCTCTCTGCTGGTGGAAATCTTCTGCTAGCTGTTTGGAAAGTGGGTTACAGATGTTGAGCATAGATTCATGCAGGTTGTGCTGAACAGAGACTTAGGAAATTGGAGTCACGACGTCTTCATGGGTGTAAGGTGGAAACTCTCAGAGGGACTGGAACGGAGAAATCTATGATGTCTTAATTGCCAAAAGAGAAGACAGCACCGATTGTTCATTGCCATCTGTCTTTTCTCAACTAATCTACTCACAACTGCATGTTTGCAGTGTTTATGTGCCTGTTATAGAGACCCTGATGCCTCTTTGCTGTGCAAATCCAGACATTCCTGGATACAGCTGACACTGCCAACATCCCCTTGCATGGTTAACCGTGACAAAAAAAAAACAAAGTTCTGCAAGCACACAGCCACATAATCCAGCCAACCTGTGTCATATCCGCTTAA
Organism: Coracopsis vasa; assembly: GCA_026283785.1. Classification (NCBI taxonomy): domain Eukaryota; kingdom Metazoa; phylum Chordata; class Aves; order Psittaciformes; family Psittacidae; genus Coracopsis; species Coracopsis vasa. The sequence continues at coordinate 17,774 of JANHGB010051722.1, read as the reverse complement.
CGCTGCCCATTTCTCTTCATGTAAAGATGGGTTCCTACAATAACTTGAAGGAACCATATCCTCTCATGGCTGATGCTTCCAAACAGTTGACTGCTTACTCTTGAAAGTAACTATCTCTGCTTGCAAAGCCATTGCCTCATTAGTAAGTAAAGCTCACCACATCTTGGCTGATTGCTTCCTTGAAATGGTTTTGTGGGTTGTTGTGCAGTGTAATTCCAGAGTTTGATAGTTCATTTGTTTTACTCCTCTACTTAAAAGTTTCATTAAAAGCTCATTGTCAGAAAGACCTTTGTAGATCTCACAATTAACAAAATAATAATCATCCAACAAATAAATTTTTTTTACATGCAATAATACATCACAATGCATCATTGTCTGATGGGAAAAGAGAGGAAAATGTGTTCATAATTGCAAAAATTCCTTGTTGCCAATTTTGCCTTGGAAAAGTCTGTTTTAGTTTTACCTCAAATGTGACACAAGCAAATCACTGCATGACATGTTCATATAAGGAGTGCAAATAAAGAGATGGTGAAACTATAATTCAGGGTATTCAAAAACTAGGAGAAGAGTTTCCCTCTTTTCCTGTTCCAGGCAAAAAGAAAGGGCAAGGAAAAACCCAAACCAAAGGGTTGTTTATATGGATTAAAATTGCTGCTTGTGCTGAAAATGTGTGCAATTTTATGTAAAAAATCAGGCTGCTCATGGCGTTTGCTTAAAGACTCTAACTCGCATGGTGAAAAGCATCTACCTCACGCTGCTTCTTCTTCCATTTGCACCCTATTTGGTCATCTCCCTGCTGCCAGCTCTTTTTGTCTAGGTGTTAAGGAGTGTAACACAGAAAGGTCCTGTTTGGGGTTATTGAACAAAGGTGTGCATGTGTCTGAAAAGAGGAAGGACAGCGTAAAGCCAGACCCAAGCCCAGAGAAACAGTCCCAGAAAAGCCTAGAGAGTGTTTTTATGGGTGAAGAATGAGGGCTGGAGCTGCAAGTAAACACCACATTTAGAAATCTGAAATGGAGGGAAATAACTTTAATAGAAAATTACAAATAATTTAAAGCAAATTTCCAAAGGGCTTTCAGTGAAACTTCAAACAGAAGCATTTTAGGTCTACATCAATGGGCAAAAATGTAGAGAGACAAATCCCAAAAGAGTATGTAGACTCAGAGGTGCGGTATTAGGGAACCCACAGAGTGCTACCAACCCCTGAATTTTCTTCATCCAGCACAAGCACTCTGGCCACAGAGCCACTAAATATTCATGGAGGACACCGAGTCTTGCAATTTTTTTAGAGGTCAAGGCACTATTTTCCCTTAGAAAGGAACAACTGCTGAGAAAACAAACTTTCCCATGGTCAGGAATTGCTTTCTGATGAGCCAGGATCTGGCTTATTGAAGTCTGACTCCTTATGTGTCCAGGGAAACTGCTTTTTCTGATCTTATTTGCTAAGAAGTAGCAAAGCAGTAAAGAAATACCAGATGTTAACATTGACTTCTCCTAACTGGCTCTGAATCCACTTTAAAGTTTAGCTGCCTGCCTTCAACGGGAAAACAATGGTTTCCCTCTAGTTCTCCTTCTCTGTATCTTTCACTGTTTACTTTCTGATTTTTTAACTCTCTTTCTTTCTGAATCCAGAGGCAGGTATGGTTGGTCTCTGCTCCTTGTTGTTCCCTATGGAAAAATCCAGAAACTTCTGGATGAAATATAAAGGTGTACCTTTTCTATGTAATGTCAGCAGACAAACCCCAGGAAACCTCATTTGTGTTGTGGCTGTTTATTTTAGCATGGCTCTTACTCTTCCTCTGTGATATCAGTGCACCATCAAACGTAATTTTTGCTTCTAAGTATTTTGCTTGCTAAGTATTTTCACCTGAAGAAGTACGCCACTTTCAATTCACACATCCTCCAGGGTGAGTGAAGTAGAAGGCATTCCCCATTGTCTTGGGAAATACTTTTGAATCCTATTTTTTTCTGCTTTCCTATGAGTAAAAGGCTTCTGTGATTGTCTTTGTCAGGCTTTTGTGGGCTAACATCTGCTTAACCTGGCAAAGATGTGGAAATCTCAAAATAACTGCATTCCTCGGGGTTCTGTGAAAATGCTGAGTGGATGGAAAAGGCCCAAATCAGTGCCCACACTGATGCTTTTGATAAATAGAGATGGTTCCAGGCTTGGCTGCTGCATGCCTTGGCTGACGTGCGTCAGCTGGGTGGCTCTGAGCCGTCCCAGGCTCTTCATGGAGACATCACAGGGGTTGTGAGGAGGCAGAGGTGTTATAATGGAGAGGTTTTGTAGGCAGAGGCCACAAACCCATAGGCAGCCAGCAGTTCGACCCTTCTGCTGCTCATGGAAGCAGCTATTTTTGAACAGAAATGGAAATAGCTTTGCAGTGTACTGAAAAGTCTTGTCACATTGTTTATGCTTTGCTGCTCACTTGATTCAACAGCCCCCCCTCCACTCCCTATTTTTTTTCCCCTGCCTTTCACCAGAGTTCATGTTTATAAATCTGGGAACAGTGTTTCCGCATTCTTCACCTTAAACAGTCTTGAAGTGAGACGAGATAAGGTGGAAAGCAAATGAAATCCATTTCAAATAGTCTGAGAGGGAGTGTCTGGAAAGTATCAGTGACTAGCTAGCTAATGTCACAGCATGGCTGATGTCAGACAGAAAGAATAGAAAGGATGTTTAATTGTAGATGTGAATATTTATTTAAATAGGTGTTCAAGACAGTGTTCAAAGTTTTAATGTGACTTTAACTTTTGTTAAAAGTACCTATATATATCCCATATATATGTAATGTGTGTGCTAACAAAGTAAGTGCATGACCCAGTGTAACTCAAGAGGGTCCAAAAGCAGAAAAAATGGAAAACACATGTTGTTTCTTTTTCCCTAGATTCAAACCCCAGCACCCCAACCCAGGGCTTGATGAAGTTGCTCCATAGTTGTGGCAGCTGTTTGACTACAAAAGGTGTTCTCAAGTGAGCAGGTCTCAAACTGTCTGGGGCTCAATATTGCAAACCCAACACTTTAAACAATACCTATGTAGCAGTCAGATGTTTGTAGAAATGAAATAAAATGAAGGTCATAATGAAGAGCTCCACTGAGCAGCTAATGACCTTGCCATGTAGGCACCCAGAGACTGTGCCAATAAAGGTAGGAGCCAAATTTAAAACATTTTAGATGCATTAGTTCTGCACAGAAACTAGTTTGCACTTAAGCACTATATTCATGGTCTCAGTTGATTTAACTCTAATTTATTGCTATTTCTTTGTGTCTTCTGCCTCTGTCACTGCTGGATTTATCCTTTTCCTGGGATTAGCTCATTGGTTTTGCTCGCATTTTTCTTACAAGCATAGAATTTGCTTTCTCCTTTGTTATTCTGGAGATGGCTGTGCATAACATACCCACCTCAACATACCCACCTTAAGCCATTTCAGCTACGATTAAAAAGTAACTCTACAGCAAGCTGTGTTGGAGTGAGGATGAGGAGAATGAGCTTATAACGAAAATCATTCAAACCCCCACAAGAATACACAAGGCTTTCTTGCAGGGACATGAGAAAGCACTGAAGTATCAAAGCTGGTTTTAGTGTTTTAAATATTCCTACCATCTTTCTTACTCCTGAGGAATGAAATTGAAAGTTCAGCAGCCGTCAAACCTGAACTTTGTGTACATGCTAAGAAATCCTGTCACCAGAAAAGCCAATGGGCATCTTGTCATTTACTTTTAAAGAAAACATGACAATACCCTGCTGACATGGTCTTCATTTATCATGTATTTCCTAGGGGGCTTTGTGCTTTCTAATTCTTCACAGGGCAATTCTGGCATGAAGTGCTTGTAACAGGGCCACCAGCAAAGCAAAGGGCTGCCTTACAAAGAAATTGAAGTACAGGGAGTCCCCCAGAATCTGGGACTAAATACAATGAGCAGATGTCGGCAGGCAATCCTCAGAAGGTTTCACAGGTGAGAGATTTAAGTAACAAATCTAGAGATCAATTGTTCAGTGTTTTCACCCTTTTCCTTTTAGCTCTGACATTTTTATCTCTTACGTAAGTCAGAGCGAAAGAACAACTGGCACACGTCTGCATGGGTAGCACAGGGTAGTTGATGTTCGCTATTAAAATTGTTAGTTTGACTTTTGGAAAAGAACTGGAGTCTGGCTGCATCCACACTTTTTTTGGTACTCAGGGGATGAGATACCTTTAATAATAGGCTTTACAATCTAAGGATGGGAGTAGATTACTTTCAGAACAAAATCATTTTAAGTAAGCTAGGCAAAGTCCAAGGATCCTAATATCACTGGTTACTTTTGAAAACACAAACCTCTCCCCTTTAGAAAAACTGGCTGGAAACACATTGTAGAGGTGAAGACCTCTGATTCTGACATGTGAGGAACTGGGGTTCCCATCCCTATTACTTATCGATGTAATCAATAAGGCACCAAAGTCATGAAGGGACCTGCTGCTATTTTCTTCCTTTAACAGCTCTCTCCACCTCCATAGGCAAGACAGAGATGCTGGGAACCACAAGCTAATCCCAAGGCAATCGCTCCCTCTGCAGGAAAAAGGCTGGAGGGAGCTACTCCTTGGGGCTGGTTGAGAAAGTAATGCAGTATGTACCAGTACTTGACCGAAGCGGAAGATACTGGGGGCTCACAACATGATTACAGTGACACAACCAACAGATGTTTTACATGCAGGTGGTCCATGTAACTTCAGAAGCTGCTAGAGGTGAGGTCTGAAGCCTCTGTGAAAAGCAAGTCTGTCTAAAGTGGAATGGCAGAGAGATGACTGCTATATCCAAAAAGCACACTAGTAAGAGAGCTCCTTATTAGAACACATTTGAGAGCTGTTCTGCTCTCTTCTTCTTAGCTCAACCACACAGATCTCTGCAGTTTGGTGTATGGCATTTATCTGTGCTAGGAAAAAAATTTTAGACCATTTCAAGTGCTGATGACTTTGGGTGTTAAGACGGGGTGATCTGTATATTTACTGAACTCAGACATTGTGTCTAGCTGTTAATCTCTGAATGTGGTCTCACACTTTCCTCCCCTGATGTGCTAAAAATAACTCAAAGCTGGCCCAGTCCAGCAATTTTAAGTTAACTGCTAAACTTAAGCATGTTTCTGTTTTTAATAGAGATTTTCTGAGCAGAAGTCTGTGCTTTTTATATTGTCTATGTAAAAATAATTCATGGGTGTTTTATGGTCCACATGATATCAAAGTGACATTTACTATGGAATTTTAACTGCGCAGCATGGAGCAAGAGCACTACTTCTCCTCAGTTTAGTTAATAAATATTTTATGAACTTAGAAATGTGCATCTAGAGGAGATGCTAGAAGTTCAAACATATCAATGAAACCGATTTTAAAAATCCCTAAATACGTATTTGCCTAATTTGATATTTAAATACTATGCATACAGATTTCTAAGATGTAAATGGGCTCAGGTTACAGATTTGCTTCCAGTCTTCTGACCTTGTCAGAAATTACAGATTTGTCTGTATGAATCACTGAATAGTAGCTGTTTCTTCTATGCTCATGAAAGTAGACTAAATATATGTAGTAGTGTTTTCTGGCCTTGATTATTTAAATCAGTTTAAAAAAAACCCACCCCAAAACAGTACAGAATCTTGACCCCCAAATGTTTACGTCTATCAGATTATTTTTGCAGTAAGGATTATATGTCTTATCAGTCTCTGAAAATGACACATGCTGAGTGATTATACACATTAACTCACAGCTGGCTATTCATGAGGCTAAATGTGCTTTTTTTCTGAATAAAAATAAGGAGTCATTTAACTGGCTTATCTGATCTTCTCCATAAGCTGGAAAGAAAGCTGGGGACTGATGTCTGGAATATTATGAAAGTATTCCCAACAATTATAGTAAGAACATTTTAGCTACTCATTTTAGGTTAAGAGCTGAAGTTCCCTACAGAGCCATGGAAAGAGTTAACTCCCGAGAGTAATTTGGACCAGTAAGATTACATATCCTTTTTCCTCCCTATTTAGATGCCTTTCAGATGCTTTTCTTCCTTCATTGATTGCATGAGGACTAAAGAGTCTCCAGCTAGGCCTTTAAAGTTAAATGACATAATGTCAGGAGCCATTTCTGAGGGAAAGTAGGCTATTAGTTTTGGTATCACTGTACTTACGAGTCACAGGTGCAGGTTGCTACTGCTTCCTCTTCCCCTTGGAAAAAAAAAGGAAAATAAAAAAAGGAAAAAAGAATACAAATACAAAAAATGTGTTTAAAAAGCTTTTAAAATTACATTTTTTAAGTATATGTACGTATGTATTTAGTTACGCATGCATGGAAGTAATTCCATAGAAAAATTAGACTGAAGGGAAAATGAGTCCTGACATTTCAGGTAATCCACAACATAGAATTCTTTTCATAAACTAATCAGACTCCATCTCACAATGAATATGAGAGAAATGGCTTTTCTTGGAGAAATTTCTTTCAATGCATACTTGAAGGAAATGAAAACTTAAGAAGCAACTTTTCTGTTGCTGTTTCATTTCCCGCTTTGGTACAGAGCATTGAAAAAGGCCTCAAGCAGTCGCAGTCATGGCAAAGCCTGACAGTAATGTGAGGAGCATCACTGGGTGTTACCGCTTGTGCTTAGGAAACTTGAAAATGGATGAAGGGCATTAAGGAATTTGCTCTCTTTATGAGAATGCAGAGGGCGCTGCTTACAGTGGTAGGTTGTACTTGTACTGTGCTCTTAGCTTTCCAATATAAAGTACTCATCACGGTGCTAAGCACCATGATCTTAATTGATGCTTTGGCTGTAAGCTCCTGAATGTCTTGTTTGTCTCATCTTCCATCTCTTTGCTGATTTCTTCTGTCATGATCTTAGGTGCTAAGTTTTGAAATACAACACATGTACTGAGATTGCAGACCAAAGGTAGTTGTGTACATTACTTTGACAATGCTTTGGAACAGGCATTAGCTAATATCTTTGGGATGGGACTGGAGAAATTTCCTTTTTTTTTCTTTCATTGTGATGTGTTAACCGAAATTCAGATGACTTATTAGTAATCTTGTAATATTATCCATCAATAGCCTAAATCCTCATGTTTGGAACAAGCAAATCAATGTGGTATTGAATAATGTTTATATTTAAATATTGCGTTGGATTATCAGCAAAAGAAGCCTGAAAAAAAATTCTCTAGCAAAACTAGCAGTTACCATAAAGCTTTTAGAAAGATACTGGAAGTTAACCATTTTTGTTGCATTTTTAGATGGATATATCCTAGGGAATTTGATAATTAATGAATAAGCTACTAATCATTGCTAAACACACATTAGATTATATATTGTAATAATGGAAGACTTAATACATAGCTCCCTAAGAGTCACGGCAAAATCTTTTCACTGATTTGAGTAAGACTGAGATCAACATCTTACCGCAATAAGACTGAAGATATTAAACAGCTCATCTGGACAGCCTTTTTTCTTCCCTTCCTTCATTTCACTTATTTTAGACATCAAGGTTACCTGTGTTTTTGTTTAATATCAGTTTTGTTTTCAGACCCTGTGTTTGAGGAAGCTTAGGTTGCCAGCAGTGCTGGGGAATATGTTATTTGTTTAAAACCAGTCTATTTCCGTAGATGTCTTGAAGCAAAGCCAACAGTGCAGTCCTGTAAAATCTTGTTTTTACAAAATCTAAATTCTGAGGAAGAAAATCTGAGTTGAAAAGGTTCCTTTAAATCTCTTCCTTAAACAATCTCCGTCTCTTTTTCAACAAACCTGGTTTTTAATGATGACTTCTTGTTTAGGAAATGGCTGTCTATGTGTGAGCTTTCTGACTGCTGCAGGTGAATAATGGGATGTCTCTCCGCTGTCCACTGCAGGGCTGTTTTCAAGAAAGCTCACAGTAAAGCAGAGTCTTTTTCCGTGTCCTGCTCTTTCATGCTCATATTGAATCAGTTTGCCTCTGTGGTTTTGTCCAGCCTTAGTAATGGTGTGCTTATTTTGCCCAGTCTTTTTATTTGATTTACAACTGCAGGGTTTAATCTGTGCCTTAGGGTAAGGGGGAATCTTCATATATCATTTGCAAGTGAACAGGCTGCACAGGGACATGGTGGAGTCACCACCCCTGGAGGTATTTAAAAGACCTGTAGGCAAGGTCCTTAGTGACATGTTTTAGCGGTGGACTTGGCAGTGCTGGGGAGCAGTTGGACTCAATGATCTTAAAGGTCTTTTCCAACCTAAATGATTCTACAATTCTACAATTCTTCTAAAGGACACTAAGACAAAGCAGTGGGCTTAAATCTGAACCATGAGTGTCTATCCCTCCTTTGGAAACTTCACTATCAGTATGCTGAAGAAGATTTCAAACTGCTGCTCATTGCAATTCTCATCTTACATCCATGATTTCTGACATGGGTAGGTATGACATAAAAATTCTAATAAGCAACTACTGTGTTTTGATTTTTAATATGTAAATCTAGACTCTCATCCTACAGTCCTAAATGCACATTCAGCAATTCATATCTGTTATGTTAATTAGTTCCAAGTAATTGCCACGGGTTCATATCTGCTAGCCACAGGTGTGGAGGAAATGGGTGGCACGTATACACAGAAAACAGCTATCCTGATACACAGGATCCTGTGGAGCATATGCTGGCTTCTTATAATAGTATTTTTAAAGACATTGTGTGCACTGGCAGTTTTCCTGAGCATCAGCTGCAAGACATGTAATCCATATTTGGCCTTCTGAATCTCCCTTTGATTGCTGTGCACTGAATATAACAAATTGACCATCATAGCACTAACCCTGAGGATAATTCAAGAGCCTCTTCAGTTCTTATGTAAAACTCATGCTGATGTTAGGTTTTGTATACTTTTATCTTGAAAACAATATGTTTGGATGGTTTGGGTTTCTGATGTGACCTTGGCTATTACTGAAATTAGTATACAGGATACTTTATACTGCTCTTATAATGGATACACTGTAATTTCTGGGTTGTAATTCATGCCACTGACCATTCTGCAATGAGTAAAACCATAAAAATAATGTGTGGAGGACAGGAACCACTGTCTGCAGTGAGCTGAAGATGTGTGAGAAAGTGTCTTCACAGGCTGCCAGGCAATAGCCTAGTGCTAAAAACGTGATGTCCTGCCATGTTGGCTTGTCTATTGCTTTGTTTCGCTTCTTAATATAACATATTGGGGGTGTTTTCCTTTTGCTCTGCGGGATGCCATTCCTGGCATGTGGTCAAAAGCCAGGAAAGGTGGGGAAAGCAAAATGATCATTGTGCATCTTTTCCTTCTGCTGAACTCAAAAGCACTTAGAAAAGCTGCTGTCAGAGTAGGAGAAGCTCATTTGTTAAATGTCTTTGTGTCTCAGCTGCCATCATAACTACTACAAACATCAGTGCTATGACCCTGAGGTGACAAGCAAGAAAAGTTTGAATGGTATTTTATGAAATGATTTATTTTCACAAAGTTGAGTTTATCTCATGATCTTTTTAAGGATGAACAACAACACTCATCATAGTTCTTCTCTGAATGAGAAAAACCAGAAGAATGATTTTCTAGCTTTGTACTGCAAAACCTAGATTGATAGACTATTTACTGCTTTTGACATATTTTGCTCAGTATATAGCCATTTCTTTTATTAACTTGCTTATGGTTATTAGTATGGCATTTAAACCAATTAACAGTAGATGTAATAAATTAGATGCTAATGTCTGCTAGTTCATTGACATGTGAGTAACACATGTGAGTAAACTTGCTGTGATCATAATGTACTTGTCTACATTAAACTGTGGGCAGGAAAGTGTTGAGGAGAGATTTGGGATGCTTCAAAATTTGTCTGTGGTTAATTTTATTTTATGTTTACATTAATCCATTTCTTAACTTATTTTCTTCCAAACTCAGTGGTAAAGTAGGGGAAGTTCCATGAAATCTCAAAACTGTTGGTAAAGAAACCTTTTTTTTTCTTTCCTTTCAATATTTGCATTGCAAAACATCACTGTTTGCTGAGATTAAAAATAAAAACAGCTTGGGTACCCACTTATTTATTTTTACCCACTCAGCCTTTTGATTTCATCTGTCTTTCCCAAAGTGCTTCAGTAGGCACACTTGAGACTGGGATCTCAGTTCTTCTCACATTTAAAACAACTTTTCTCCATTTAAGTAATTTAGTATGTATAGACATAGCAGAACACAGTTTAGTCCTTTGTGTATTGGTTTCTTTTTATTTTGTTTTTTGTTTTGTTTTTGTTTTTTTTGTTAGAGAAGTAACATGATAAATGTCTAAGTTGGTTCACTAAAATAAAGGAAATGAGTGGATTGGAGTGAATGACAGGTGACTGGATAAGCCTGAAATTGCAGCTTAAAAGAGTGACAGGGGAAGATTAAAAAATGTAAACGAAAGCAAATGCCAACAACCCATAGAATCGAGCACACGAAATAATGTAGAATAAAGGAGGTTTGGAGGGGAAAGCAATTCAGATAAGATGAGAGTGAAAGAGGAGCTGCCACAGGATTTCGGTATTTTCTCCAATGGGAAAAAAAAAGGGAAATTAAGATTTTGGTAATACTTCACTGGAAAAGAGAGAAAAGAACAACTAGGCCCCTGTCTGACAGAGGAATAAGGAAAGTGAGGTCTTTGCAATAAAAGGGAGAGTTCAGAGGGCTGAATGTTTCAGAATTAAACAGAATTACAGTCAGAATTGTTTGAGAAAGCAGGCCTAGGTGTACTTCAATGTCTGAGGCACTGAAGGCAACCCAGACCTAACTTCTGATACTGTTAAGTAGCGCAGTGAGCAGTGTTCATAAAGCCTCTCCTTCCTCTGATTTCATTGAGCAGTCTGAGTATTTCATAAATCAAAAAGAAAGATTCTATGTATACTTTTGGTAATACACTTGTGAAGACAAAATATTCCACCAACACAAGTGAGACAATCGCTAAAATGCGATGCAAAGCAACAACAAGTGACAGATTTGAGGGAAAACTTTATCCTTCAGCACAGCTCCTTCCTTCCTTTCTGCCTAGGCCTGAGAGCACACTCTAATTAAAAACAGAATTAACACTTTTGGGCAATTATTGACAAACAGTGGAGGTGATGAATCACCTATTGACACACTGCCTTAGGCAGTTCTCTCAAAAGGCCTCTGGGCACAGCCTGGAGCCAGATACATCTCTGCTATCATAGCACAGTGACTGGACATAATTTATAAGAATTATAGCATTGTATCTCCCGGACCATACTCATCTGATGCCTGAAGCAAGATTCATTCAATGATCTCCAGTGCAGATAATAACCATTATAGAAGTAGTTTGGTGTTCCTTCTTACCCAGTGGAGAGAAAGGGGCAGAGTTCATCTCATCCTAGCGTAGATATCTAAAACGGAGCAGTGGACCGTTTTCTAAAAATGCCAGTCTTTGGCTACACAGAGAGATTTCAGTGATTTAAACATCCAGTTATGTAAGATTAATTGTTCACCAAGAACTAAGCCTAAGTAAGTCTGTCTTCCTGGCCTCCTTGTGTCTGCATTGATAAGGCACTGAGACCTCCACACTACTTCAGGGTTCCTTGATGTGCACTGGGACGTGGGCTCAGGACAGAGATCTCTGTTCAGCTGAGAAATTTCCTAGTCGTTAAGCCTCCCACACGGAGAAAGACAAGCCCTTCAGGGACAGTTCAGTTCACTGTGAAGTGACTAATCTTGTGCTAGGTATCACCTTTGGGTTCACCTCTCTCTTTTTTTTGACTGTTTGAAAAGCCTGTATCAACTTAGATTAGATGTCTTTGGGAAAAGATTTAACTTACTGAACTTCTGCCAAGTGCACTGCATTTGGAGTGCAACTGAGTTTGTATTTAAACTCCTGTTTTAAATCAAAATGTGTTTTCTTGAATCAGGGCCACAGCAGAAAGATATTCTTTTTCTTCTTTAACTTTAAATTTCTCAAAGTAGAATGCATAAATTTATGAGTAATACAATTTGTAGAGGTCATTTCTGTCTATACCTCAGAGAGGGGGACTTTTATCTTCAGAAAGTATATTTTAAAACCAAATTTGAATATATATTAAAAAAAACCCAAAACAAACACGAAACTGTGAAGCTTTGTCATTTTCCTTATTTTAATCCTTGAAGTAACTCTTATCATGGAGGTGACTAATAATATCCTTTACTCCATCAGGGAAATGCCATGAGAGTAACTTATATTTACCTCTGGAAATTCCCACCTAAAATATCCCTAAGGCACTCTTCTGCTAACACTAATTGTCCTCTCGATTTCTGTGCTTTGAACATATCCATTTTTTGTCTTCCAGCTATTGCTATCTCTCAAGGCAAAGTAACCTAATATTATTAATCACCACTTTAGTTATGTAAACATAATCTATTTTTCATTCTTTTTAGCTTCTTCAATTTTTGTGCAAGTTCAGCAACTTAACAATGGATAAATGGGCATAGGTTTTATTTTGTATTGTGCTCCCCAGCAGCACTCAGAGCAGGGCTAGACCATTCCAGCCTAATAAAGCACAATAAACTAGGAAAACATGTCAAGTAACTCACAGATCTTAATTCAGCTTATTGTGCTTGAAAACTGGAGCACCACTAATAAGGTCCAACTTCATCGTGATTACATACAGCAGATGGGCACATACATTTATTTATTGCCTATTTAAAAAACACCATCACTTCAGAGGTTTTAGACTGAAATGCCTTTTGGTAAGTTACCTTTAGTAAGTTACTTTTAGTAACATCAGAATCACTGCGTGATGTTGAACATGAAAGTGAGTACATTTTTTGGTTTTGGCATACTGGATACTTTGTTTAGAATTGCAGTGTTAGAGATAGCTTTACTCTTCAGTGATTAAATTCCTTCTGAACCTCTCCACAAAATAATTTCAAGTAAAAAAATTATTTGTTAGATACACAGGAGTACCGGAGCGGATGAGAAAAAAAGTCATGTTGCTCTCATACTCTTAACCATTATGGTTACCAATCAACTGAAATGATTTTTCGGTTTTAGTATTACCAATATCTGATTTTGTAGTTGACTACTGGAGGAAGAAGAAATTAAAGGAGGAGGGGGTGCTCCAGGGGCCAGAGCAGAGATTCCCCTGCAGCCTGTGGAGAGTCCACTCTGGGCAGGCTTATCCTGAAGGACTGCGATCCTTGAAGAGGACCTATGCCTGTGCGGTTTTTAAAGGACTGTATCCCAGGGAAAGGATCCCAGGCTGAAGAAGGGGAAAAATGTGAGGAGAAAGAAGCAGCAGTGATGAGCTGTTATGGTCTGACCTCAAATCTCATTCTCCATTGTCTTGAGATATTCAGGGAGAAGGAAAACGTAGGGGAGTTGAAATGAATAAATGAAGTTTAGCCTGGGAAAAATGAGGGTGAAGAGGAAAGTGCTGTTTTAATTTTGTCTTTGATTCTCACCATCCAGTTCTATTTGAATTGGCAATAAATTATATTAAATTTCCCCAAGTCAAGTATGTTTTGGCCATGATGGTAATTGGTAAATGATCTCCCTGTCTTTGTCTTAACCCATGAGCTTTTTCATCTTATTTTTTCCCTGTCTTATTGAGGAGGAGGAGTGAGAGAGCAGCTGGGTGGGCATCTGGCTGCCAGCTGAGGTCAATCCGTTACAACTATACTGCCTGCAAAGTCATGTTGAGAGCCAAGAGAACACACATGATCAGATCCTTACCTGATGAGACTTGGCAAGGGTTGCTATATTTCAACAAAGTGATTCTGCTGGCGGAGATCCCAAACTGTGATTTTTAATGTCCACATTGGGCAAACAGCAATATTTGGTTGTCTTTCGAACAAACTCCATGTAAAAGTAGTGAGAATCAGGAGGTGCAAGTTTGATGGTTTTTTAGCTTGCAGCAGTAGTTTTGTAGAGGAAGGCTACACCTATTCTTGTTTGCAAAGCAAAGAATCTCAGCTCTAGTCTGTGGCCTGTTGGATAGTAAAGGCCCATGCCATTCTTGTGAATAAAACCTGGAATTTGCTCTTTTCTAATTGAGCTCAGCATCAACATAGTATTATACCACTCTTCCAAATGAAGTGCAAACACGCAAGTAAGGAGCAATAATGAATTTTTTATTGTTCAGCAAGAACATCTCTCCCTCCCACCTGCCTTGTTTGAGATTTAAAACACCATAAATAGTAACTGTTTGTTCCCTGGCATTGCAATTTTGTCATTGCTAGATTTCTTTTGTTGCTGGGTTCCTGTATGTTGTAGCTTTTTTTTTTTTCTTTTTGTTTTTCAATAGGGACTTCTGAAAGTACCTGAAAAGAAACAAAATAAGTAGTACCTTGAAAGAAAATATAGTAAATATAGTGGGGAAAAATAGTAGGATATATATATCTTATATATATATATAATAGTAGGAAATATAGTAGGAAAGGAAGTGGAAAACAGGCCAGTCAAATGCAGAATGCATGCCAGCTATCACTCGTTTTAAAAGACCACTACAAAAAGAGCAGCAGCAAAAATGAAAAATCACCCCCTCTTGCTCTGCAGAATCACTGACCTTGTGTGTTGCTTTCAAGAAATACGGAGACTCAGGGATGAATTTGCAGGAGAACAAGAGCAGCAATTGCACTTTGTATGGGAAAAGCTGCATTTCTTAGTTCACCTCTGGAAGATGTACCACCAAATAAACTTAGCCTGCACACACATGAGAAGGTGGTGTGAAGTCCAGGTTCACCTGAAACTGAGCTTCAGTCACCAATTCGTTTCTGAAACTTCTGACTATTGCCTGTATGATCTCCCTGCGCGTGGTTGCCCAAGTGTCACAAGAACAGCAGCTTTGGTAAGCGAGGACCTGATACTTTTTTTGACACTGAGGGGATAAAAAGCCAGTAATGGCTAGATTGCGATCAGAGCTGGCACATCGCATAGCAGTGGTAAGAGATATCCAGATCTTGACTATGTCCTCAGTTTATTAAGAGCCACAGAAGGACCTGCGGGAGACTTCATGGTCCAAGTAACAGAAATTAATCTGGTCTTCTGAACTGAGAATGAAATGTGTGATTTCAGCTTCTGAGGCCCTTATATTTCCCTAAGAGCCATTTAATGCTTCCATATGTTAAAGGTGTTTCTAGCTGTACGGGTGTTCCCCCAAACTGTTTCACAGTCAAGGAGAGATGCAAAATGTAAATGGACCCTATTAAATAGTGGGCTGAGGAGAGGCTTGACTTAGTTACTGTTTGTTTGTATGTTAAGTGACTAAACCAGAGGGGATGTTTGCAACTCTTTGGACTGAGACTATCTTAATTTGGGGATGCAGCCTGGTGGTGATATGGATTGTAAATGTTGTAAGTGTTACTGATTTCTGGAGTGGGATCACTGACCAAATACTTTTTATGTAAATAGCTTTTAAAAAGTATAATTAATGCAAATTATGTAAATTAAAGTGAAAATTTAGCCCAAGGTGTAAGAATTCCTTTACATCCTTTTGATTAATTGATTGAATTACCCTCTCAGTTGCACTGCAGTAACTCAGGTTTCCCTTCAGTAACTTCAGCCAAATGATTTTCTCTGGCATGGGTGGAGCTTCTGTGTGAAAAACAGACTCAGACCCTGAGTCCCTGCTTTTACACATCAATTCAAACCACAACTCTAATTTACCATGATGAAGCAAAATCAAATTTGCCAGGGATTAACTGTAGCTAATGCTCTGCCTTTTTGTTATTGTTACTGTTGTTGTTGCTAAGGAGACAAAAGAGCTTCATAAATTTTTTTAATGAACAGTAAGAGATGTTTCAATAAATGCAAATTCTGAATAATTGAACTCAATCAGGGCGTCATTATAATAGCTTTTTCCTATAAATATACAATTCACATACAGGGAACTTAGAACTATTAGCTCAGGGAGAACATTAAACTTGCATTTCAGCATTGTAAGATAAGAGCACACAATTCCGAAATGACCTCAAATGATTATAAATAGTAATTAAAACCTCTAAGCAAACAGATTTTTTTTTTTTTTTTGATTTGCTGTGTAAGGGTAATTATCTGAAAGTTACTAAAGTTATACTTGAATGTATTTGTATATTCAGGGTCTACAAACTTGCCCAATCACTATATTTTGGTCAAATGGAGATTTAGCTAATGGACCTTATTGTTATTCCAGGCAGAAAAGCATAGAGGGAGGGGATTCATGCAGAAGTAGCTCTTTCTAGGAGAATTTAGGCAGTTTTTTCAAGCCTAGCAACCGAGTCATTGTCACCAGCACTATATTAATACCAGTTCTGTGATAGTCACACAACTGACAGTAACTTGTTTCAAACAAATGAAAGATTTCTGTGGTTCCAGTTGTACAGTGGCTAATCTTATATATATGACATATATTTTCAGTTTGGGATCTGAAATCATATTAATATTTCTTAATAATTCTGTATGTGACAAAAACAAGATTACAACACTCACTGAAAAAAATGTTTTAGCTGGCTTTAAGAAAAAATTTTTCTTTCTCAAAAATCTAGATGCATTGCCTGGAAAAGAGTTATGTAGAAAAAGATGGGAAGAACTATACGAATTCAGTCCTCTGGGAATATCTTTCTTCCTCTCCAATATAACTACATACTTTTCTATTCAAAGTGAATATTACTATAAGAATTATCACTGGGTTTTAATACTTGTTTGGAAGAACACACAGATATAAGCCTGACTGCCAGGTGCTATCTACATAAGTGTGAAAACACAGTTCATACTCATGCACATTTAGAGCAAAGCTGCTAAAAAACCTGCAGTGGGAAGGTGTCATAGTTGTAATTCTGTGACAGTGAGAACTACTTGATTTTCCAGCCAAGGGCACCAATAATACCATGGCTGAAGTAATGAGTAGATGTACCTCCTGTTCAGTTCAGTCAGGGGTGAGAAAGTTACCCAAGGAGCAGATCTCTGAGGTGGTCCAACTGCCTTCTGCTGCCCTCCATGCCCACTCTTGAATTGCCTGGTGGGCAGGATTAGCAGCTGGTGAAGACCAGCAGGTATGCAGTAACAAATAGGTTTTGCAAAGAGGCCAGAAACAATATGGTTGACTCCAGTCCAGATCAAAAGATTGCTTGTTCCTGCTTGTATTCATTAGTATGATTGTCATCATATTTATTATCCAGTGCACGTAAAGTTAAATCCCTCTTGCCTTATCAAAAGAGTTGGTGAACTAGACATGGGTGAAGATAAAGAGGATTCTGGCATATATTTTATGTACTAATTGTATATAACTGAAATACAGACTGGTGTCTTTTTCCTCCCTTTTTTTAACTGTTAGGACATCACTGTGCTGTATTGCCAACATTTAAAATGTTTTCAGGAAAAAAAAAATGTGTCTTCTCAGTAAATTCTCAGTTAGTACACGCTTTTGGTTACAGACCCACAAAACTTCATGGAATTTAAAAGACGCCTTTTCATAGAATCATAGAATAGTTAGGGTTGGAAAGGACCTTAAGATCATCTAGTTTCAAACGCCCTGCCATGGGCAGGGACACCTCACACTAAAACATGTCACCCAAGCCTCTGTCCAGCCTGGCCTTGAACACTGCCAGGGATGCAGCATTCACAACTTCCCTGGGCAACCCATTCCAGTGCCTCACCACCGTTACAGTAATGAATTTCTTACTTATATCTTATCTAAACTTTCCCTGTTTTAAGTTTTAACCCATTACCCCTTGTCCTATCACTCCAGTCCCTAAGGAATAGTCCATCCCCAGCATCCCTATAGCCCCCCTTCAGATACTGGAAGGCTGCCATGAGGTCTCCACGCAGCCTTCTCTTCTCCAGGCTGAACAGCCCC
>JANHGB010051718.1:23611-71469 GCA_026283785.1 Coracopsis vasa | reverse complement strand
AGATATTTCAGATATGTTAGATGTGGTGTTTAGGGATATGGTTTAGTGGTGGACCTGGCAGTGCTAGGTTAATGGTTAGACTTTATGATCTTATTGGTCTTTCCTAACCTAAATTATTCTATGATTCTATAATTCTATGATATTGTTAGTATTTAAGATAAATTTGAATATTAAAGGAACAGGTGTTTAAGATAGCCTTAGATTTCTTTACAGGCTGCACTCAGCAGAGAAATCTGTGTCTTTACCTTTACTGCAGCAGGTCAGCTTAGAAACAGCTAAAACCAGGTAAAGTGTTCCATTTGATTTTGCATTAGTCCATAAACTACTTGTAAAACAAATGTGAAATTTGTACCTTTGGTCTATCTTTTCACTGTATCAATTCTATTTTATAGAAGAAAAAAAATACCTCTGATTTTCAGAGAAGAAAACAAAATCAGATAGTCTATGAAGAAATGAGAACACAATTCCGTATGAACTGATTGCACAGCTAACATCAATTTACATTAGAACCTAATGCAGTTGCTCATTTACAGGCTTATTACTAATCTCATAAATTTTAGATTATTTCTTGATGCTTCAGCTTTTCATTCTTTTCAGAATCAAGAAACTACAATGTTTACAAGTTTTGATGACAAAGTAGTAAGAGCCCACACCAGTAATATCCGTTGAAGGTTAAGATATCCATCTAAGAATCAGACACTGAAATCTCGTTTAGTGATTTTCTTGATTTTCTTGAAGATGTAGGTGGGGGTATCATCTCAGCATTCAAAATCAAAAAGGAAGAAAAAAAACTTATTTTTTCTTTGTTAATCTCATTTTATTGAATTGTTCTCAAAAAAAAGGAGGGCAACAGGAGATAACTTTATCTTACCTTGCTGGAAAGATCCCCCAGGACAGATGTCAACTGTGTGTGCCCAGAGTCAACTCTTCTAGCTTTTACCTGAACAATCGGGTATCATGGGCGAGCTTGAGATATGCAGCCTTTACCATTAAAGCAATAGTTAGGCTGTTTGATTTTAAAAACCCTAAGTCACAGTTATTACAGAGTGCTTTTACTTCAGGCCTTTGCTTTCCAGCTATATGCATAAGACTCAGATTTACCATTATTCGTCTGCCACTTCCTAACATACCAGATGACTGCTTCAGTACCTAAAATATGAAGTCTCTGCAGAGTTCCCAGTTAAATGCAAGGGATTCTATGTTTCTGTGATACTGAAACAGAGCAATAGTGTACTTACCTGCAGCTATGCAAATGATAAAGGCAATGTATCCCTTAATCAACTTAAGTTTGGACAGTCTGGTGAGTTTAGACGAAAGTTTGCTCCTTTCTTTCCTTTTTCCTCTTCCATCTTCTGTCATGTTGACATTAACCATTTTAATTCAGTCAGTATCCATTAGCACAGTAATTATCTGAAAGTTTAGAGCTCAGATTAACAAACAGCAATTACTTTTTAACAGCCTTCACCAGGTATTTAGAAATTACTAATAACATCCACAAAGGTTTCCTACTTCCCTGCAGTTTTTCCCAAGGCAGATGCTTCCAGCTGCAATTTTAAGTCTGACTGCAAAATGCCTGTCATCTAGCTCTAGGTCAGACCTCAGATCAGAAGGAACACCGAGCCTGAAAAGCCTTGTACTTCAATGCTTTTTATTTTTTTATTTTCATCTTTTCTTACATAGACAACATCCCTGTATTAGATACACTTATTGAAGTCTAGAACACTTCTATGTAGTCAGTGGAATAATCAGAGATCAGTATCACTGTAACCAAGAGCACAATATAATTTGTTATTTTCTATTGACATAAGAAGCACCATGAATATTTACAACACTGAATAAATTCACTGCACCTAGATACTGCTATGTTGTATTTCTAAAGTGCACTACACATATATAAATGTGCTCAGCATAATAGTTATAAAGAACCACATTCAATTCTAACGCAAAACACCTCAATATATCAGACTGTTTGGAAAACTGAATGAAAAAATTTAAAGATTTTTTTTGAGAATTCTGGTTTATTAACTGGTTTGCTGGACTTGTATAAGCAAATGCATGTAGCAAGGAAGTTTCAAAGACAAAACCTTTCATTAATTAGTCCAAATTCTTTAATGAGCCTAACAATTTCATAGCTGAATTCTCAAACTGCTAAGGTTCACATTCTTTCTTGGTTTCATTCTGGGTACTGGCCTCTTCCATTTTATGCAAATATAGATGATTATAACTACAGACACATACACTTGCACAGAGATTCTTAATAAAAGATGGTGAATAAAAGTTTTTATGAAGGTCTGTGTGTAAAATTTATAGCAATATGCCAAATGAGAAACAAAAACTCTAGCAGAAATACCTTCTTTCATCTGTTTGACAAGAACAAAGGAGATAGCAGAAGATTATGCACAAAGGAGATATTACATGCAGAGTACAATCTCTAAAACAAATCTTAAAATAGCACCTCACTTGTACAAAGGAGATAATTCAAACCCAACTTGAATAATCAGGTGTTCATTTTAAAGAGGGAGATGGTTATCTAATGATCTTTCTCCCCCTAAGTAGATTATTTGACCTCTGTAAAGGATGATCCTTGGGTTTCTCTACCAAGCTCAACAAGTCATTTACTAATTTTGTTTCTTCATCATATGCTGTTAAACAGTTTGGCACCTCTGAGATTAAATGTATATCTGACAATAGCAACCATACTACAGCTGTTAGGTATTTTTTCATGCAAAGCTGCTTTTCTACAAATTCCCAAGTTAAGCTTCTTAGATAATGTGCAAAATAGTACATTGAATCTTCTCTTGTTCTCTGCAGTGGAAACAGAAGTAAAGCTCAATACCAAGTGGCTGCACGGCAGCCAAGGCACATCCAGGTCATCACCCTCATTGACACAAGGATAGAACCACTATGTGACAATGCCAAGAAATATAGGCAAATCGGTTTATGCCCACAATGTGGAAAAAAAACCAAAACAAAATAACCCAACAAACAAAACACTATTAAGATAAAGTGGGATGTCTTTAAGGTACAAGAACAGGACTAGCGGGAGAGGTAGCCAGAGGGGACCTTTCCTTAGTCATTTGTGCCCCCACAGCTCAGCTCTGTTGCAGTCCCACTGTTACAGCTGGGTGGTCTCTTTCAACCCAGTGAAACCTCCAAGAGGTTTGAATCTTGAAATGATGCAAAGGCAGCTTAACCTGACTTTTGATAAAAACATAAAATATTTCTAGATGCCAGCACTGACAGGTGACAGAGTTGGTGAGTGCTGAAGGACGTTCTTTACTCCCCCTCATCCTTCTGGCTCTGCTCTGCCTAGCCTCAGAAGACATGGCCCTTTTTCTCTTGAGCAGCGATGTGGTGCTGCAGAGCTCTCAGTTCCCTCAGCTTGGGAACACAGCTTCATCTTCAACTTCTAAAGCTGACAAAGAATGAGGCACGGACACAAAGGGTAAACTTTAGTTTGTCCCAAGACAGATGAGAGCACTGGGAGATGCTGTTTGCTGACATGCTGAGATTGGGAAGGGAAAGTTGCTGCATCTTGTTGGTTGCTTTGCTGATTGGGAAGAGATGACCTTTAAAGGTCCCTGCCAACCCAAAACCTAAGAGGGTTTTTTGCCTGACTGTATTAACATGTTTCCAAATGTAATGGTACTGATGGAGATTCTTACAGAGAAGCTTGAAAACATGTCCAAGTTCTGATAATGTTTGAGTGCTCCCAGCACTGGTTCAAGGACTCCCAGGATATGCAATCTAAGTATTCCGGTTTGAGCTTTCTGTCCTCTTGTGTGGTCCTCTCCCTTCTTATGGAAAGAGATGAAGGTGCCAGGGTCTGTTAGAAACCTGTATGTATGGAGCATGTGCTGTATAGATACTCCAGTACCTTAACTGTTGTTGTAGGACAAGTCACAGGCTAAAGGGCTGGGTAAAAACCTAAATCACTTGTTTGATGAAAGGATATGTCAGGCCCATGCTTTTTTTAATTTTAATTTGATCATAAATAAACATAATTTCCTGATTTTATAGTGATGTTGGAAGGCTTGGTAACCCCAAGTGTGCAGGGAACAGATTAGCATTCCCTAATCCGCTTCAGATGAAATGAGTGGGGTAAACTCAATCTACTTTCCTTAATGGTTTAATGAGTCCATTTGAAGCAGATTAAGGAGAGGTCATGCAACGTCAGTCAGTGTCTAGCAGAGGGACAGTAAGCAACATTTAATATTAATTTGCAGAATGAACATCTATTTAACTGCTGTGCTGATCAGTGACTTCTTTCAGTGAAGAGGATTCAGGATTGCACTCATTTTCATATTAACAGTTTTACTAGTTCAAAGTTTTAAGTATGAGGTAGTTGTCCCTCCTGTAAGTCCTTTCCAGCCTGCCCTCCTTATCATATATCTTACCAACTGAGGATAGGCCAGTTCGTTGATCCCACTCTGTTCTGGTCCCCATTTTACTCACTCATTAAATTTTCAAGCCACTCATTTTCCCTGCCATTCTGTCCTGCTGTCTGGGAGAAGTTTCCCAAGGAACCCATAAAGCCACTTCATTGTCCTCTGTCAGTTCCCCAAATAAAATGTTCTTTGGATACCCACAAAAAAACCTGAAAACTGACAATTGATAAATTTCCAGACCATGACTTACCCTACTGTCAAATATTCTTCTGGATTCTGTTTTGCCATTCTCTTGTTTTCTCTCTTTTTTTTCATGGAATTTGAATGAGTGCCTTCTTTTCGTTCCATATTTTTATACTGTGTTCACAAAGTCCTGCCTCAAGTCTAAAATTTATGAAGACTGTGATAATACTACATAATGATCAGGAGAGCATGAAAAACTCCATACCATTTATTCTCCATGCATCTAGGATCCTGCTATGGGGATATCAGAAGAACAGTGCATGCATTTCACATACTGTTTGTATTTGATGTTCCAGTAATTTTTTGTGAGAGCTGGACTGTTCAAAAAGCATTTCTGGCAGACAATGCTAAAATATTCACAGGTCTCTTGATCTAATTCAAACTCATGTCTTCAAATTGCTTTTTTCATTCCTAATTCTTAATGTCAGAGAGAAAATAATAGGTGTGTACCACCTTAGTATTTGCTGTGCTACTTTTCTTAAAATACTGAAATTGCAATGTATGTGCATTTTTAAGTATACTCCAAATATCTACAGATAAGCAAGAAATCTCTATACTATTAAAATACCAGCCTGCTGAAATACAAAAATTACTTCCTGTAAGCATTTTATTTGCAGAGCTGTTTGATACAATTGAAGATTTCTCTGAAACATGAGAAATTTGGGATTTTCCTGGTCTTGTGCCTATACTACACAGTATAGCTCTGTGAAAAAGATGCCAATTAGACTGTTGGACAGAGACTGCTGAAGATGAAGCTTTGTGACAGCCCAGAAGCATGTACTTACTATGTGATTTCTTGTTCAGTGGTTGTCTGGGATCTTTGTAAGTCTCATACGTAGTTTAGTATCATTGTTTTTCAATCAATGGAACCATTTATAGCAAAGAACCTCTCCAAAAGCAGATTTTATGATCTTACTGAGACTGGCATGAACAGTGAAGACAAGCTATTTTATTGATGATCTCTTGATGTCTGTCATAATTACAAAAGAATAGTTACTAACTACAAAGCTGCTTTGCAAGTTAATATCAGCTTCTGTTGCTTGGATTCCTGTTTCGCTTTCTATCTTTTCAATATACTTTGAGGAATAAAAGGCAAAGATGAAATCTGAAAGGTCTATTCAAAGGGTGAATGGAGTTTTAGCAGAATACCTGAGAACATGCATAAATACAAGCTCCTAAATAGTTCTATTGAGTTACATTCGTGAAGTTATCATGTGGTTAAACATATACTCTTAAACTAGGGTCAAAGAGAAGTTTGTAAGGCAGCCAAGTGGCTGAGAAACTAGACTAGGAGTCAAAAGTTCATCATCCATTTTCTCCCATGAAGAGAGGGTGTTACTGCAACTCTGTTCTTGTTTGTTCCATGGGATTTCTTTAGATAAATCCGTTGTGAGCTGAATCAGGCCCACTTTATTCATATGCTTCAGTTCCCTGCATGCGAACATGGAGACAGTGATGTTCTCTGCTTAGCTGTGAAGGATGGGTGCAGAAGCTGACACAGACATATTTAGTTAAACTTTTTTTAAGAGACTTGTGACCCCTTAAATTTCTCAGTTCTCATTCCTGCCTCTGTTCCTCTGTTGCATGAGTTGGTGGGCATGTAATTAAATAAACAGATACGTAAACCTCTGAAGTTCTTAATAAAATGTAAATTGATAAAATAGGTTAAATCATGAACAAACTTAAGACATTAATCACTGAGACATTAGTGAGTTCTTTGCAGTTTCTAATTATAAAATGGAGGAATTATTTTCCGGAAACAATCCCTAAAGACTAAAGAGAAAATGCTGAACCTTACCTGTGTGGTACATACCAGAAAGCTAGGCTTTATCAATTGGGACACATTCTGATTTCCAAGTGAACAGCTTGCCACATTGGTTAATTGATTTGCTGACCCAAAAATCAGATACAGATCAGCATTGTCTTCACCACATCTCGATTTCAAACTTGAGACCAAACTGCATATGGGTTATGTTCTTGTCTCTGTCCTTTTTGACAGCAAGTGACATACCGTATATGTTCCTCCAGCATCCTATTGTTGGTGCCACAAATTGTATGGGACAGTTTTGCTATGCCTGACAGGCAGAAATTTGATGGTGGATGCATTTAGACCACTGAACAATCTGACACAGCCAAATTAAGAGTGTGGTCTGTCATCTGTGAGGTATCAGGAATCACATACAGTTTACACACTTCTTGCAATCTCCAAGCTCCTTTCCTTTACTAAAGTAGATCAGCATCTGCTGATTCCTGCAGATTTTTGTATTCAGTGATATCAGACAAGCAGCTGAGACGCAGCAAGTGCCTTAAGCACAATGTCACTGTTGCCGGTGACTGCCTTCTCCATCTGAAAGGAATAAATTCACTTCCTGCGCTGTAACACTCCTGTCGAACTGTATTCAGAAATGTGGCCATCTTGTGGCCACAGTAGAGATATGCTGCTATTATCACAGGCGGTGCCTCTCCAAGGCAAACAACATTTTAAAATTTCTCATTAAGAGTATGTGTCTGGTGCAAGGATATGGTTCAACAGAATTACTCCTCCTAACTTGTTTTAAAACAACGTTTATCACTGGATTCTGCTGGGACATAGAGGCCCAGATCCTTTCTTTATATAAATCAGTGTAGCACTCATTTACTCAATAGAACTACATTAATATACACCAGCTGTGGGAGCCATTAGACTTACACCAGAACGTGAACTGCTCTGAACTGCTGCATTTTTTCTGCACGTAAGAAAGATGAAACTTAGGGGAGATCATAGAACTTTTTCAAGACTTTAGAAATTCAAATTTCTTTACTGTCGATTAGTTATTCTAGTTACTTTAAAGTAAAATTTACCCATAGACTTTCATATAGAGGAGTATTAACAGAACTGATAGAGAAAAGGAGGAAAAATGTGCAAAAATCATAGCCAGTAGTCCCTACTCTTCTGCTTTTCTCTTTTCCCAGGAAAAAAAAAATAGTTTAAAAAAAGCTTGCTACACTTGAGATGAAAATAATGATGTAGCTCAATAGGCAGAAAGAATCTGAATCCTCAGCACCATAAAAAGGAGTCATTTCATAAAATAACTCAGATTAAGAAGTGAGGTATAAAAATAGAGCATTAATATTTCATGAGTGAGGGACACTGCTAACAAGTACTAAATGTAGGAAAGACAGAAAACATAAATAATAATTTCTACATCAATATTTAATCAGAAAATTTATCTTTAGTTGTTGTTTGTTCCCGTTATTTTTATTATTTGGGCTCAGTTCTATTGATGAAATATCTGTCTGATCAAACACTGCTGCAGTAGTGTGGTACTGATAGGTAATCTCATAATGAATAGTGGCTTGAAGGGCAAATGGGGTTAACTTTCACTTAGTACAATGGTTTTTAAGGTGAAAGCAGGAAGAAAAGCAGTATTTGAAGTACTTACTACTGTTTGAGGGCCACATATTTCATGGTCTCTTATTGTGACTCATTTTGTTCAGGAACGCAGTATCAACCATAAGATAGTTGTGGGTTGTTTGCTTTGGTTAGGGTTCTTTTCTCTTTTGCTGCTATTATACTCCAGCTCTTTGCCTTCTCACTTGTGAGCATCACAGTTTTTCATGGCTTTGTGCTGACAACATAATCAGGAAGAATTTTGAAGCATGTTTTGAAAATACAGAAGGTCAAAGAGTAAATATTTCCAAATGTATTGCAGTCATTAGGAGACCTAACTTCCTTCAGCTTTAATTATGAGCCTGAGTTTTATCCTCAGAGTTTTGCCAAGATTAAATAAGAATTTTTGGTAGAGCGGAGACTTAAGCCAGATCATCTGAATTCATCCGTGTCTCATAGTACTTGTGCTAAGTGTTTGAGCCTTCTAAAGAATTAGGATTTCCATTACTGGAAGCACATCAAATATCCATTCCTGGGCAAAAACTCTTTTTAAGTTAGGTTGTGTTTTGAACCGAGCTTTTTAGCAGTTTCTGTTGTATCAGGAAAATCTTTCATTCCCTTCACTTACCCCTTCTGCTCCAGATCTATAAATATGACCATGTTCAGTTGCACATGCTTTGCACTAACCATGTGAGTACATTTCAGCTGTATAGTATCATAGCTGACCTGATTTTAAAGCTCTAATTACCCTGCCCTGGTGACAGACTGTGGGATTTGCAAAGACACCCAAGTAGAGTGGCAGGCCCAGACACAAGAGTAGCTGTGGGGGAATGGAGGAAAGCTCAGAGTTACTTTTGGGTGCACTCTGATGAAGCAACAGGTTAACAAAAACCCAAGGTATATTTCTTTTTGTTTGCTGGTGGATTTGATTTGAACTGAAGGAGTCAGCCCATTTACCTCTGAATTTCCAAGCATCTGAAATACAGTTCTTCTTTCTGAGTAAAAAGAAGAGGATCCTTGGAATGGCACCCTACAAGTGAGGTTTTTCTCACTAAAATCTGTTAGGATTAGGTAGACACATTGCTAGAAGGGAAATGAAAGGTAGCCAAGCCAAGCAACTGTACTTTTCCACTTAATTTATAAACCTTCCACATCCTTAGTCATTCCTTATCCTGAACTCAGGCTTCCATAAGGTTATAATGTTGTCAACTAAACTGACTACAGAATGATGGTGTCGATCATAAAATGAAAGAAATTACACAGTTTTTGAGGAAGGGGAATTTGTAAGAGAATAAGTGCGCTAGAATAAAAATTGCACACACAAAAAAAATCATTTTCTTTGCCTTCCTTGATGTCTTTGTTATATGCTAGTTTCAAAAGTGGTGAGTTGCCTGAAATGCAAACCCAAGCAAACACTAATTTTGCTGACTACAGCCATGTGTATTCTAGTAAATTATGGCCTGTGCAACTAACAGCTGCTTCTACAGTTCCCAAATCATGTTTATTTTTTAAACTTTAAAGCCCCTTGCTTTTCTTCCCCCCCAATTTTCTTTTCTTCTGCTCTTGCAGAATAGTAAAGAGAGAAAAAATGTTCCGGAGAAATTTGACAGGAGCTAACAAAAGGGAAAGGCAGAAAAATAAATAAAGGGAGGCAGAAAGATAGCTGACAGCTCACTGCTCCTGTAGGGAAACTTTACTTTTATTAGGAAATGCGTTCTTGTACTTTGTGGAGACTTGAGCCGAGTGCTGAATTAGTGTCCGGACAGGAAAAAAAAAAAAAAAGATACATGCTACAAGATATTCTATTATTTTGTTATGAATGATCCTGAAATATTCTCAAGCATTTTTCATGAGCGTTTCACAGCAAGAAAGGCAACAGTTAACCCAAGAGCTTTGGGTGTTTCTAGTTGGGAATATTAACACTGTAACGTAGTCCTGCTGTAGTGGGGAGTACTAATGATGTATTAAGCATTCCAACTTTAGGGCAGTTGGTAAAAAAGTATTGCAAAATCACTGCTTAGGCAGTTTTGCCATTTGATTAAAAATTAAATTCCTAGGTAAAGCAAGTCTGGAAAAATTATAGGTGTCTTTAATCAACAGGTGCATATTCAGACATTATAACTGACACAATATGCACTATTATGTACTGAGAAACCTGTAGTATTGATCCCAGAGAACAGGAGTGCTTAAAAACTGGAACTGAAAGGGAACAGAAAGAAATAAGTTTTCACTATAATTCTCAAGACCGTGATCAACTTGGTGAAAGCTACCTGCATTAACTGCTACTAGAGACTACACAGGCACAAAACTTTCCTAACAGTGAAAGAGAGCTCACAACTTGGATTTCCTGTCAAAACTGTTCTGACAGATTACCTGAATCCTCATAAAAAATGATGTGAGAAAGCACAGAGTCAGCTAGACTGGACAATAATCATGGAGCCTTTAGCCCCTGCCTTTTTCCACCTCCCTTCTCCACATGTGGCTAAATGTTGCCTGCAGCCAGCTTCTCCAAGCAAATCTAGGAGCTAACTGCTCCATGGAGGATGCCTGGGAGGACAGAGAAGCAGAAGCTGCTTATGGTGGAAACCAAGCATTCAGGCTGGCTGGTCCCAGGGGTGAAACAGATGCTCTCACTATTCCCCAGCACTCCTACCCCTTTGAGCTGTCAGTTGTCTCAGAGAGCAGCAGCAGAGTGGTCCCAGCATTTGGCAACTCAAAAAGCTGTGATTGTTGCTACTGAAAGAGGAGTTGAAGGGGAATGTTAAATGAGTCCTCAAAACTGCTGCTCGCCCACATCTATGTAGCATTAGTTAGCAACAGGCACTAAAGACAGCCACAGCCAGCTGCCTAAATAATAGGATGGTAGGAATGTCAAAGACAATTACAATGTCCACTGTAGGCAGACATTGCTAATACAGGAGCTTTAGTGCTTTTAGCCATCCTGCATAAGTCTGCATCTGCATTAGAAAACATACCGATCACCAGCAGCAATTGCAAACATAATAGCAGCCCCATCAAACCAGAATAAAGTCAGTCTAGCCCAATGTAATGTCTGCAGCAGTGGCCAACGTGAAGAGTATAAGGAAAGAGCAAGCGTGTAGTATAATCTATCTAGTGCTACCTGCAGGTGATAACACAAACTGAACAAGAACAGAAACAGAAGATGAATCCTAAAAATGAGAGAAAAGGGCTGCATAAAAATGTAGGAAGATTATTACCACCCTGCAAATATCAGAAAGTAGTCACATCAAATTATGGGGGATGGCAAAGTAGATAATAGCAGTTAACTCAACAACTATCTGATAAGTGATCCGTAATAGGATGTTATTAGATGTCCCTGACACACTGTGAATTATACATTGATAAAAGAGGCTGTTCCAAATGTTTAATTGTGCAATTTACATTTTGTTTTTACAATAGCTATGAACAAAAAATGCAACCAAAACCCAAACAATCAGCATAAAAAGGAGAGGATGATTTCTTTTTTCCTGATGGCTTTGTCATATTAAACTAGTCTTCTGACTTTTGAACCAGTATTTCCATTAATTTAAGATGACCTTTGAAAATTTGTTTTAAACAAGTAGTAGAACAGTAACAGTGTTTTCCCACTTCTAGAATAACTTTTAAGAAAGGAATACAAAATCCTCCCAAATTATTTGCATCTCCTGTCTACTACCTTTCTCTGTGCAGCAGGCAAGTAATCATTAGTTCTACTGTACAAATGGTTAGATTTCTACTGAAAAAAGCTTTAAGACAGAGCAATTTCTCGAGTTGCTGAACATCTGCAGTTACATCGACTGGAAGTGGAGTGAGAAGTGCTCAGGTTTTTTGAAAACTGTGCCTGTCAGGAGTCAAGGGCAGAAGCTACAGTGTGCTGCTGTAACCTTTGGATTTTTCCCTGCTGCTGACTCTTCCATTGGAGAAAAGCACCACAGGGCCCATGACAGGATTAGCTTGTGCCATCCTCTCTTTTTCAGATATTTGCTGCACTCATACCACCTCTTCAGTATCTGCAGTAGATCTTAATAGGCTTTTATTGACTTGTCAGAGCATTTCCTATAAAAAAATGCTGTGTTGCTTCTTTCACACTCACTTGAAAAGAGCATTAAAAATTTCATAAAATTACTTCAAGGGAAAGAAAATTTTTTTGAAATAGCAAACTTTTCTGTGTGAAAACATCCTCAGAAGAGTTCATATTAATATCATCAATTTAAAACTTTGCAATCTCTGTGTGCTGATATAAAAAATGCATTTTTAATTTTCCTCTTTCTTGCAAATAGAAAGCAATAGAAATCACAGTATTTTCTGCAGGAGGAACATTCAGGTTTGAGTATTTTTTAAAACAACTATGTGCAGTTTAAACAGAAATCTAGAACAGCAAAGATTATTTTGAATCCTAACTGCAAATGGGAAAGACCTAACATTAAAACTTATCTAGCAACCCCAAGAGAACTCTGTATTCACAGTAAAGGTGTGCTTGTGTCTTGCTTTCTCAGACTAATGCCTTCTGCGCACTTATCGCATAGAAGTGGTTTGTTTGTTTGCTTCCTTCTCTTTTCTTCTTTTTTTTTTTTTTAGTATTATATAGAGGATTGCTTAGAGAATAAAGCCTCTCAACTTTCTGTGAAGAAGCAGCTTCTTCCTAGTGTTTCTAGAAGTGTTTCAGTTTTAAATAAGAGGGAACAGCAGGATGGTCTGAAGAAAGGAGAGAGTCTTACTAGACCTGGTGCAAACAGGGCTGCAATAGCTCTTACCATCCTCCCTGGTGAGAAAGCTTACACCTGTGTAAATACATACACACAAGCATACACACAGAGGTATTATTCAGGATAGCAAGAGCTGTGATTCTTCATGGAAGTCAATGGAGGACAAGAAGTGCTTGTGAAGCAGCTCTTCACAGTGTTATGCTTGGTCAAATCCAGAGCATGAAAAGCACTTTAAAATGGTGTTTTGAGGACTTGGTTTCTACTCCTCCGAGTATGTTTTCTGCTTCTGGAAAAAATATCACATCTTGCTACCCTGACTGCCATCACTTCTTTGTAATGAATCCCATCATTTGATGGTAAATAAACTGATTCTTCTATTGCCTACTCCACCAAAATAATAGCACAGGCTTTCAGAGGACCAAAAGATATGAAGATTACTGTTTTCAGCTCTGCCCTGCAAATAGGTGAATGCTGGAGATGAACTGTGGTTTACTGTAAAGAAATTAATGGATATGTACATTTAAGCCAGCAAAACTAATCTTCTAAGACCCTTTGCATACTATAAACTATAGATTTATGTGAAGTGACTCTTATGCCAAACTAACTCCTGGTGGCACTGAACCCCTTCTGCTAGAAAAGCAACAAAACCAATCAGAGCTCTCTAGGTAGATTGTTCCAGTGACTTATTCTGAAATAGACCAAAATCTTCTCCTGTCTTTTTCTGAGAAATGCTTTTGTTTTAAAAAAAGAACTCTCAGGAAGGCATGAATTGGCCTTGCTTTATGGCTCTGTTCAAGTCATGAAAGATGTCCATCTAGACCCACTTAAAATCTTAAATGGACAGAAATGGAATTGTTTAGTTCTGTTGTGTTTCAAAAGTGATTTTCAAGTTTCAAAAGTTGTGTTACAAGTCTTATGAGGAGTGGCTGAGGGAACTGAGGTTGTTTAGCGTGGAGAAAAGGAGGCTCAGGGGAGACCTTATTAGTCTCTATAGCTACCTGAAAGAAGGTTGTAGTGAGATGGGGGTCGGTCTCTTCTTCCAAGTACCAAGTGATAGGACAAGAAGATATGGCATCATATTGCATCAGGAGAGGTTCAGATTGGATATTACGAAAAAATTCTTCACTGAAAGGATTGTCAAGCATTGGAACAGGCTGCTCAGGGAAGTGGTTGTGTCACCACCTCTAGAAGTATTTAAAAGTCATGTAGATGTGGCACTTAGGGATGTGGTTGGACTTTATGATCTTATTGGTGTTTTCTAACCTAAAGTGTTCTATGAATCTAAAAAATTAAAAACAATGTTTCTTCAGCTTCTTTCCTTTATAAAAGCACATTATTAAAAGAAAGCTACCTTCTTCCCCATTAAATATCTATTCTTTTGGTCAGATTTTGCTTTATGTATTTATTTTGATTTTTATTTACACTTATTGTCAACAGTGTGACAAATGGTAGCATGACATGGAGATGGAGATTTGAAATTATTAAGACTCCATACATGAAAGGTTTGAGCAACATGAGATTTGGTACATAAAATGCTAACTCCTTCAGTCTAGCTTTCTCTATCCTAACTGAACCTCATTCCAGGCCCATCAATTTCAGATGGCATCATGGATGCATGCTGAACCTGGAATTAATTTTCTGGGGATGAAATATCATAGAATCATAGAATAATTAGGGTTCGAAAGGACCTCAAGATCATCTAGTTCCAACCCCCCTGCCATGGGCAGGGACACCTCACACTGAACCATGCCACCCAAGGCTCTGTCCAACCTGGCCTTGAACGCTGCCAGGGATGCAGCATCCACAACTTCCCTGGGCAAGCCATTCCAGTGCCTCACCACTCTAACAGTAAAGAATTTCTTCTTTTTTTTTGTCATTGTTTGACACGATTCCATGTTTTGAACTGGTTTAAGAGACGAAAAGTACCATAAACTCTTTTCTCTCACAGGTTACTCAACTGACAGGTTTCTCGGATCCTGTCTATGCAGAGGCATATGTCCACGTCAATCAATATGACATTGTGCTGGATGTGCTTGTGGTCAACCAGACCAGTGACACTCTGCAGAACTGCACACTAGAACTAGCCACACTGGGTAAGGAGTGCTGGTGGAAACAAAGCAGCTGTTGAGCAGCAGCAAGCTGCTGGGGTTTGGCACCCAGTTGTAAGCAGTGTCTGAAATAAATAATCATGAGTTTATGCCAGTTAGTAGCCATTTTGAAAGGATGGTTTTGAAGGCCTTCAATAGATTTTTCTTCCAGGAAGAATTGTTTTCCACTGGCACTGACAGTACTGTCTGATGATATAAACTGTAGTCAATTTGGTGGTTTTGGGGTATTTTTTTGGATTTTGGGGTTTTTTTTGGTTGGTTGGTTGGGTTTTTTGTTTTATGGTGGGTTTTTTTGTCTGTTTGTTTGTTTGTTTTTTGTTTTCCACTGGAAAAGTAGCATTCTACTTCCCCTTTTTGCTGAAATATGGGCAGGGTTTGTTTTGGTTTTTTTAATATACTTATTCTCTATTCTGCTGTTGGTGTTGAGCAAGAGGACAAAATCCAAACTGGTGTGCAGCAAATGTCAGGCAAGAGAAAGCCATCTGCCCTAAGGGTTTTCTTGCACTCAGCCTGAAGTACTTAAAATACTGCATTTACACAGCTGAAACCATTCCATGTACCAACAGCTTCATTAACTTATTTTAGAGGAGGGACTGGAGCAGATAATTCAAGAACAGTAATGAGTTTTGTATTAGCTGGCCTCTGTCTTGGCAATCAAGAGTTGAAATATGTTTGCAAAATGCTAGGAGAATGCATGTTAAATGCTTTTAGTTGATGTAAATATGACTGGAGTGACATAAACTTCCTCCTGAACTTCTGTAAATCATTTGATCAGGCTAATAATGGAAATAAATTAAAATTAATATATTAATAGGTTGAATTTTTCTGTTATCTCAGTAAAGTGGAATTCTGTATTTCCCAGTTGATGTCTTCAGAGATACTGCAAAAACCAGCTGGAAATCATTCCTGTGTATAGAGCTGATGCTGTTCATGCTGTGTTCTCAAATTGCACAGCTTTATAGAACTAAGTAGTCTTTTACAATTGCTTGCTCAAGGATTAAGGAAAATAAATCTCTTGCTGTTTCCTGAGAGCAATTATGTTCAAAATTGAGGTGATACTTGACTTGTTTATAAATAGCTCAGTGCATGTAATACTGGACGTTGAACTTTGGTTTTGAGACACTTGACTACAGGACTAGTAACTATGATGATGTCAGTGATTAAAACACAAGGTAGAATTAACCATTTCCTGATTGTTAGAAAGGTAATACTGGACTCAACCTGAAGCCCATTTAAGTGAGTAATTGCATTTGTTTTCAGTGGGGGTTGGGTGAATGCGCTTGTATTTTAACTGAAGTTTTTAATGTAAATTATTTTTATCTTGCAGGTAGCAAACTGTAGCAAACAAACAACCAAAAAAAAAAATTCCAAATCAGCTGATACCTTTATGATGGTGTTTAGTGCAACTCTGTAGACACTAGAACTTAATGGCAAGAAAATAAAAAAATGTTGTTCCAAAAGCTGAACTCATTGTGAACTGTTAATTCTTTTAACTGTTAATGTTCCCTGATCCCCATCTCCCAATTTCTTTTCACAGGTGACTTGAAACTTGTGGAAAAACCATCTCCTCTGACACTTGCTCCACATGATTTTGCAAACATTAAAGCTAATGTCAAAGTGGCTTCAACAGAAAATGGAATAATTTTTGGTAATGTTGGTAAGTAAACAGTTCATTTTGCAAAATTAACATTAATGTGTAGCATTTTGTAACTGAGCCAAAAAATAATTAACACACTTCATACTGGGAGAGGAAATTTAATGGTCCACAATGAATGAATATTTTATGCTTATTTTATAAAAAAAAATATATTGCTTCTACTTAAACATAGTAGAGCATACTGCCTTTAGAATGATTGTCAGAATGATGCTTGAGCCCCAGTCTCTGAATTGGAAATACGCTAAGCAGCCTTGCTTGAAAGGCCTATACACTTAACTCAAAGTTCTGTAGCAACTGGGTGAAGCCCTTGAAGAGGGCATAAGTCAGTGATGAGGTTGAGCAAGTATTGACTGTTCTTAACTGGCAGGTGGTAATAAGAGAGCTTTCTTAAGTGTAAATTCACTTTTTTAAGCATTAAAGTGGTTTGTGTCTTATATTGCAGTATATGATGTCTCTGGAGCAGCCAGCGACAGAAACTGCGTGGTTCTCAGTGATATTCACATTGACATCATGGATTACATCCAGCCTGCTTCTTGTACGGATGCGGAGTTCAGACAGATGTGGGCTGAATTTGAGTGGGAAAACAAAGTTAGTTTTCAAAACATACAGTTGTTTGGGTTTATTGTTGATGTTTATCGTTAATTCTGTTTCTTGTTCTACATCAGCTCATTATATCAACATTATCTCTTGGGATACAAACCTCTTCCAACATCCTCACTGGATCTTGGCCTCAAGTAACTTATTCTCTTATTGCTATCTTATCTGTTTCACAAGCTTAATGATGCAATGACTAGTTTTTTGGGTTTCTTCTACAGAAGAAGTATGTGCATTGAGCCTTACCTCCTTTATGGAAGGTATCCAAATTGCATAGTGATTACTGTGTATTTTGGCTCAAAGGTGAGATAGCAGTATGTATAAGTTTGTGCTGAGACTGCAGAATTACTCATACTGCTTAGCCTCTCTGGTTCTGAATTACATTGCGTTTTTTGTTTCATTACTTTACAATACAGCTGTAGCACACAGTTATGGATGCTATGTAAGATCAGCAAAATGATGGGTACACTTAATATTAGGGGGTGGTCAAACTGCAAGGGAAATAACTTCGTACAGCAGAGCAACATAACTGAAGACTAGAGCAGAAACATTAAAACAGAATGGGAGATATTTTACACAAACTGTAGCCTAGTTTGCTACAAGTATTTAAGTGTATTCACTTGAGACTAGATTTAAAACTAAAAAAAAAGGTAACTTATGAGCAATGAATTTTAATTCATGTTAGTAAAACCTTGGCAATTTGTAAACCACTCCTAAAAGATGTCTTAAAAAGCAATTAAAACAAGACCACAAAATTGAATATGAGAAAGCTAAGGCAGACCAGAGAGCTTTGCTGGTAATAGAGGAAGCTTAAAGTAATTCCTGTCATTGGTTAAAAGCAAGCTTTTGAATTAGATAACCACTTTTTCTTGTTCTGGCAATGTGTAAACTGTACTCAGACAAGAAGTCCAATATTTGCTGTGGGAAGACTACGTGTTCATCAGAGTGTCATTCACCTAATACATCTTGGAAACCATGGGAATAACATGAAATTCTCAGTCTTTAACAAGTGGATGACAGGATGTGAAGACTTTGTATGTTGCCATCACATAATGGGAAGTGCAGCTAGCTTACTGATTATGGCATTCCTCAAGGAGAAATGTAATGGTAGTCTCCTTTATAGAGCCCTGAAGAAGAGATGGTTTCAGAAGTGCCTGAGCTGCTAATTTAAGTAATTGGCATTTTTTATCTTCTTGAAGGTTACAGTGAATACAAATATCATTGATCTAAATGAATACTTACAGCACATACTGAAGTCAACCAATATGAAATGCCTGACTCCAGAGAAGGTGAGCTATTTCCTTGGGGACTTTTAAACACCCTTTTTAGTTTGTGTGCTTTATTGTTTAATTTGTTTAGCATTTGTTAGGAATATTATTAAGAGATGCTTGCTTACAATGTGAAATAGTACATATACTTCAGATTTTTTTAAATGAGTGGTCTGAAATGAGTGAAAGCAAATTAATATCATCAAAAGTCTGTGTCGCTTAATCAGTAGCTATTTCTTGCCCAGTTAGAAAATGCCTGGTTTAATTCATAGTATTTAAGCTGTAGTATGGGTTTGATGTTTTTATAAAGGTTTTTCCGGTAGCTCCACGTTACTTCCTTCCTCTGTCAAAATTTGCATTTCTTTTGCCAGTTTAGCCTTTTTGTTGTAAAGCAAAAAATACATACAATAGCTATTTTCTATTAAGATAGAATCTGTATAATATCTATTAGTTAATATACGTAAAGTAGCCAAAACAAATGTAGAACTATTACTAATATTTAGCTGCTTTACCATTTTGCTCTTAGTTAAATCAGACCATAAAATTCCATCCTACCTTTGCTTGAATGGATTGTGTATCTTCCCATATTAATTTCATAGAAAAGCCACCACTGTTTCCCATCGCATGATTCTTAACATTTCACAATATATTGCATGTGAAGTTTGAACATTGTATACCGATATCTGCCTAGCTAACCTAGGATGAATTAAAATGTGTTTGAAAGATTTTGGCCTTTCTAAAGAGTTCAAATCTACTTTCCATAGGCACTTTCTGGTTATTGTGGTTT
The DNA here is from genome assembly GCA_026283785.1 of Coracopsis vasa. Taxonomy (NCBI): domain Eukaryota; kingdom Metazoa; phylum Chordata; class Aves; order Psittaciformes; family Psittacidae; genus Coracopsis; species Coracopsis vasa. The sequence continues at coordinate 52,348 of JANHGB010051718.1, read as the reverse complement.
CATGGCGGCCAACCTTTATGCACGTTCCATATTTGGAGAAGATGCACTTGCAAATGTCAGCATTGAAAAGCCAATTCATCTTGGACCAGAGGCACCTGTCACTGGTCACATACGAATCCGTGCAAAGAGTCAGGTAATATGGTGTATATTTACAGCACTGTTTTGCATTGTCATTTTTAAGAAATTGTACTAAGCACTCTAAAAATTTGCAAATTTCTGGGTAGACTCACTGAATGGTTTGGGTTGGAAGGGACCTTAAAGATCATTTAGTTCCAACTCCCCTGCAGTAGGCAGGGACACCTTCCACTAGACCTGGTTGCTCCAAGCCTCATCCAGCCTGGCCTTGAACACTGCCAGGGATGGAGCAGGCACAGCTTCTCTGGGCAACCTGTTCTGGTCTCTCACCCCCACAGTAAAGAACTTCTTCCTGATACCTAATCTAAATCTGATGCTTCTTAATTTAAAGCTATTACCCTTTTTGTATCACTATATGCCTACGTAAAATGGCCCTCTCCAGATTTCTTATAGACCCCTTTTAGGTACTGGAACGGTGTATGTTAGTTTCTAGTACTAGGTAAATGGGAAAATTTTCAGGGAAGATGAATATAGGAACTTCAGTCTTTGTTTTAAAATTATCTGACACAGGTTTTGTGAGGAAAGAATGTCTTTCTAATAGCTGTAATCATACCTTAAACACATGTAATAGGTTTGGGTTGTGGTTTTTGTTTTGTTTTGTTTTTTTTCATCTCCCAGAGCATAATCATGAAATAGGCCTTTGGGCAAAGATTTCCTTATTTTATCTATAGTGCTACAAGTGGGATGTTAGGTTTTATTTGCTTTTAAATAAAGACCAAGTGCTCCCCAGCATTCCATGATCCATTTCCTATGAAGTTACACCTTTCAGTTTCACACAGGGAAATGGTATGCATGTTATTACTGTTCACTGGTTATTTTTAAAACAACAAACCCAAAGTTTTTCAGTAGGATTATTTTCTGTAGATACATCTGTGAGTCTGCTTTGGATTTCAGAACTACTTCCTTCCAACTAAAAAAAAAAAAGTACAAGATTTGTTTAATAAAAAACCCCAGTGTATCAATACCTGGGAGTATTTACATTCAAAGAAACAATTTAGTTAATGTGATGTTACTGTATAAAGATTTTGGAATTGTTTAAATCAATGTTTCCAGTATGTTTACACTCTCACTTTTCTATAAGACTGCATTCAATTACGTAATGCCAGCTTGGTTTCATCTTGAAACCATTCTGCTTTTGATTATATGGATTTATTAATGCAGTTTCTTTTGACATTTCTTCAGTTTCTATACGATGTTAATATAGTTGTGTGATTAAATTATTTTCTATACCTGTAGTGCATTGAATGCTAGTATCAGCACTGAGGCTTTCAACAGCAGAATTCCAGTAACTGGGCCAACAGTTGTGATTTCTGCAGTGGCAGTGTGGTTTCAACTGGGAGGTCAAAAGACTTATTTTTTTTTTTGTTCTTGTACCTTTGTTATGGATAACAAATTTAGCAGTTGCTAGCTCATTTAAGCTTCATTGTTTCAGCATTATGTGTAGATCTACTCCTTATCTAGTGCTAAGAAAGTATGAACTAAATATAGACAGTTAAATGAACAGTTAGAAATAGTTTTAATTTCTGTGCCACTAACTTTATTAAATTTCTGTATATGGATCTTCCATTTTAATATAGATAAAGTTGCTTTGAACTGTGTCATGAATGTCTTCTTTCTTTTCCTTACAGGGAATGGCCCTGAGTCTTGGAGATAAGATCAATCTGTCTCAGAAGAAAACAAGTTTATAAATTTTACCTTGTGTCTTTTTGGGTCTTTTACAATTTAACCTTAGGTATGTGGCTTTTGGGATCCAGAACATCTTATATTCTTCAATGTTCTGTAACTGTAGAAGCCAAGCTTTTGAGCTAAAAGCATTCCAGCAGATAATTTATAGTTCTCCATGATTGATACTGAGCAGAATTTTAAGTCTCAAGTTTTTTTTTTTTTTCTTTGTCCTGGAAGTCATGTATTCTTTGTCTCTAATATATACTGATGCTTACAGTACAATAAACAAATTATGGCAGTACTGTTTTATCTGTAAATGATATAATATCTCTGTTATTTGATCACTGTTGAATATCTGGCCAGGGATATTTTGTTACTCTAAAAACATGGGAGTGTGTAATAGCTTAAGTGTTTACAATAATGACTAGGCCTGAATATGTATGAACATGTGATTACGACTCTTAAAATACTCTGGTATACCTAGGAGAATATATATTTTGACAACTAAATTAAAAGCTGTATGTTCTAGATGATTTGTTTAGTAATGTAATCACTTGGTTTGGACAAGCTTGTAATATCAGAAGAGATTGTCAAAATTCAGCTCTTTCCAGCAAGTAGTAGAACCTTAAGTCTTGTTTCTGAAATGCTTTCCTAACAATGTTATCATGAGTAACATAACTTTGCTGGTGGTATTATCATCTTGTAGTCAATACAGAAAAGACAGCCAAGGGCAATATTAAAGCTGTAGCATCATAAGCTGTATTTTCAGTGAATGCAGCCATTAGCCACATGTAAGCTCAGGAAGGAAGGATTTGGACTGGTTATGATTTTCCAGTGAATTGAATCAAGTGGAGGAATTCTGGAAGAGGAAGAATTGTGAGCAAAGGTCAGGTCAGAATGTGGAAGTGAGTTAACTCCGTTTGGTTATTAAATGTTACGCAAATTAGCAGTAGATTAAAACATACAACCATTAGATTGAAAATACTTTTAGCTGAATCTGCTAAGCATTACTTCTAAATTTGTTACATTTTTGCAAGCAATTAAGAGTGTACAGAGCCCATGATACTCTTCCAGTTGACATAAAGTCCTGCTGGTGAAGTTGAAGAGCTGTGTACTGCTCCAGTAGGACAGAAGAAAACTGAGTTAGTATCCTAAGTAGCTGATTCCCAAAACGTTTAAGGCCTCAGTGATGAAAATATATATCTTCCACACTGAATAAACACAGAAAGGAGAAGACATGTAAATTCTGAGATGAAAGTCTAGGCTGCTGTTTATCTGCTAAAGGAGAGTCCTAGAAGTACAGTGGAAAACCTGAGCTAGTAAGTGACATTCACATAAATACTTCATTACCTGTTCCTTCCACTACTGCTTTTTTGCCAGCCGACTTTGGTCTGTTCTTATAAGCATTAAGTTCGCTAATCATTCCAATCCTGTTCTTAAGCTTAGGTGCTAGAAGGAAATAGTTTGTCCACTGTAAAAAAAAAAAAATGGGGCAGATCTGTCAACAGCTAAAACTTTGCACTGATGCAGCTGTACAATTCTGAATTTTGAGTACATAAAAATCATTACCTGAATAAAAGTCTGCTAGCAGTAGTTATACTTTTAAGCCATTAGCCATCAAGGGCATGCTGTGTCTAACAGTACCGAAGTCTGCATTACTGTACTCCATTGTGCGCACCGCAAGTACAGACAAGCCTGTGTACCTGCTAAGGCTGTTTTGTTAAATATGTAGTTAGTCACACTTAATAAACAGGGAACAAATGAATGGTAGTTTGATTAGTGAAGATTACCTCATTTTGCCATCCAAGCTTCCTGTCATCTCACAGAACACTGCAGTTCCCACTAACCCATTTTTAAACTGATGCAGAAATAAGATTTACTTGCGTAAGGTTATTGAGCATGCCAGAGTACTTTCTGCAAGGACAGTGATGTGAAAGAAGGCTTAAGCCTTTTCTGTCTCTTTATTTATTTTCTTTCCTGTAGCTTTAATCGTGTAAGTTGCCCTCTGACATCTGTCATAATCTATTATATTGCACTGCTGATGCTAGTAAATACTAACTTAAAATTCACTGGTAGGTGAAGTGACATACCGCACAGCCCCAAGGCTCATCTCCTTCAGGAGAGAAACTCTGAGTATATCACTAAATATTTTATAGCACTAGCTGTTTCCTGAGGGAAGAATTTTATTTTTTATTTGCTTTATGGTTGTATGTTAGGCTATTTCCAGAACCTACATAGCTAGTGAAGGTCATTAAGTAAGTTATACTAGAATTTAAGTTACACTAGAATTTAACAGAGACTTTGAAAGGTTAAGAAAAATGTAGCAGTCGGTGGTTACTGGAATATTTTCTATTTCTCCTCAATAAAAGTCCAACTGATGATAGACTTTTAAATGTTTAAGTACACAGATTAAAAAACTAGGATGCGAATGCTGACTTCTGAAGAATGCGGATTAAGTACTTTTGCTTTTCATCTTCCATTCTTTGCAATCTGAAGGAAAAAAAAACTCAAGTGGGATAGTAACAGACTTCGTAATGAGGCATTCCACAAATTGTAACCAAAATTTGAAATGTGGCTAAAAATAATAATATCCATAGTATTTGGGTTTGGGTTTTTTTGGTGGTTTTGTTTGTTTGGGTTTTGGTTTTTTTGTTGTTGTTGGTTTTGTTTTGTTTGGTTGTGGGTTTTTTTTTCCTTCAATACAAGCGAAACTGACAATGCAGGGCACTTGTGTCAAGTCACAGGCATTGAGATTCCATGCTATGACTTCCTGATTGAAGGAACTATTCTGAGGTCTCCATCCTCACAAGTTAACGCCCCCTCACTGCTGTCACAGCAATGTGACAAAGAACCATGCTAAGTGGGGTCTGACTCGGCTGTAGAACATGCCAGTTCCAAAGTCTGCTTCTCCCAGGAATATCTGAAATACGTATGCATGGTCAGGAAAATATTTGCAGTTAGAAATGCTTTCTTGCTTAGGTGGTTAAAAAATAGTCTTCCCTTGAAAAGCAAATTTATCTAGATCAGTTTAACAGTGCTTTACTGCACTTTTCCCCTATTCTAAGCCACTTTTGAGAAGGACAGAGCAGACCTTTGGAGAGCTGAGAATTTATATACAGAATATACTTTTGACATGTTAATCCCCACAACATCACTAGACTTTACCTCATCTTCATTGCGGATATTGCACTGTATGGGAGTCACTTTGGCAGGACTCATGGAAGAAAATGTATTACTCAGTTCTTCTGCAGCAGCTTTTAATCGGTCAAATTTACGAGAGGCAATAACAACATTGCAACCTGTAGAGATAAAATGAAACATCCTTCAGGTAACATAGTTAAAATTACAGTTATGCTAGGTTTTTTTAATAACATTGTGGAGATATCTTGTAGGATGTGAGTTTATTAGTCACTGTCTAGAAGATACAGTCTTGAAATTCTTGCAAGAGAAATTACTGATATCAGGTGTTCCTTAGCAACAAGATCCCGCTGTGCCAGGAGAAGAGCAATCAAAAAAATGTCTACAAGGTTTCCTGTCCTTCCTGCAAAAGGGAAGATAGGCTGTGAATTGCAGAGTCAGCAAAGTAGGTCTCAAGTGTCACTTCTGCTGCCTCTGCTCACAGCTGCATTTATCAATTACATGAATTAAAGATGTTTCAGCAGGTCTTGACTACAAAAAAATGCTTGCTCCTAAAACCACAACAATAATCTTACTGCATGTCTGGCTGTAATTTGGACTAGCAGTGAGCAAATACTTTTTAACCCAACAGAGTCTGAAGGGAAGGATGACAGCCTCACAAGATTAATTCCTATCTGCAGACTATAGACAGCAGGAACAGAGGCTTCCCTGTGGCATCACCACACATTGCAGAATCCTAGCTTGGAAAGAATTAAAAATAGGCAGGAGCTCAAGCCTTCTGTTATTTTTTATTTCAGCATTTGGAGGCAGGAAGACTCATTCTACAGAGAAAAACAATGCAGCTGCCAAATTAATGGCAAGCACTTACACTACAACCAGTCTAGTTTCTCTGTCACACCAGTGGACTCAGGACAGCTTTCAGGCTTCAGCATTCGCTACTACACAGACAAAAGCAGAGCACACCAAATTAATTCCTAATGCAAATCCAGTAGGCATACAATTTCGTATTATGGATAAGCAAATTACTAGCTTCTACTGCCAAGTAGGCAAGGACATCTTGCTCCCAGTTCCCTCCTTCCATAGTCTCAGACGCCCAGCAGAAGCCATCCAGCAGCTCTGCTGCTCATCTGCTTCAACACAGACCAATGCAACACCCTCAACCAACCAAAAACCCCAAAAAGTTAACATATCGACAGGTGGGTTGGTGGGGTTTTTTTGGGTTGGTGTTTTTTGGGTGATTTTTTTGGTGTTTTTTGTTGTTGTTGTTGTTGTTGTTGCTATTTTGCTGAGTGGAATTTGGCCTGTCATGATCAAACACACACGAGAATCAGCTCAAAATAACTATAAGGTGTAAAGAGCAGCAAGCTGTTCATTAAGCTCAGGCTGTTTTGTAAAACTATATATAAAAGTAAATAAACAACTAAAGGAGTTTAATTCTTCCAGAAGTGCTGTAACTACATATCCCTAGGAATGGGAACTTCAATCAGTGGCCATCTTAAAACAACACACGTAAAGATATCAGTCTCTGACATCTCCTGATTTTTTAAATTAAGAACTCCAGTCACTTGCACAACCACCCAACTAACGCAGAGCTCATAAAATGGCACACACAATTAACAATTAACACAAAATACCAAATCACAGTAGCACAGTTGTATTTACCAACTTAAGTGCTTATTAATACACACACTGATACTGAGTAAGGTCCAGTAAAAGACTATAGTTTTGCTAAATACTCTAACTGGTGGATGGGGAGATTCTAACTCACTGAGGTACACTTGGTACTTACTATACAAACTTCACCTATTTGAATTCACAAAGAATGACCAGGCCATTTCCTGATAAAGTCAGGGGAGAAAGAGGACAGTTTTCCAGATAAAAGATTTAAATCTGTACATAAGGCTTCATACAAGACTGGTTATAAAAACAAACTACATCATGACTGGCATTATCTGTCATTGCTTCTACAGGCATTTTCTGTCCATCCAGCACTCCTCCAAAATGATACAACCTACAGGGCAAAGTATACACGGAAATAATTCCTGGTCATTTTCTTGTCAGTAGTAGCCAGCAAGACTGCAGGTAAAGATGGTTACACAGATGAACTTCAGCCATAGTTCTTTCTTCATTTTCTCACATCTGATTTGTAGCCTTGTTTTCTATTTAGGATGTTATGGATATATGCTTTTGTTACTTTGTTTGAGAAAAATAATGCAGATCAAATTAAGTACAATTTTAACGTAACTGTGTAACTTCATTGAGCGACAACACGATGATGCCTAAAAAGCACCTCTTTAAGGCAGCATGTAAGGACAGCTTAAAAAACCTGCTTAGCTCACCAATAATACAAAGGTAGCACAACTAGTCCTCACTTCATCTCCACTGAGTATGTGGAAAGCTTAGTGATAAAGCCCAGGAGAGGCAAAGATGCCTCCCAGCACACAGTCTTAACCAAGAAAGCTCTTTACTATCCACTGAAATAGCACAGTGCTCATTTCAAGAGCACAAACCACAGGGAGTATGGCGTAACAGTGCTGGTAATTTGAAGACAGGGAATCAGCAGTGGTAACACATGTTATCTGAAACAAGTCTGATGCCAATGATCCCTAGCAATTATGCTGAAACCTGCAGAAAAGGTGTTGCAAGGTGGACAACCCAGAAGATTACCTTTCACTCCAGATTCTACCATTTCTCTATAATCAATACGGTAAGAAAACACACAAAGCGGCTAAGTTAAGATTAACTTCAGGACGTTTCTGTCACAAGCACCAAGTGAGAAGCACCATTTCTCTTCAGCTGACCATGAGGACAACAGATCAAAACTGTACTACTCCATCAGATTCAGTTTAACAACCAAGTAAATCCTTCAGCTGAGCAAGATGAAAACTCGGTTAAGAGACAATATGAAAGGGTCCGAGTTTAATATAACTTCACTTTAACCACTCTAGTTTAAAATAATGCATCTTTTTAAGTGCAAGCGGGTCAAAAGATAACAGTCCCATATCGACCTCATCCCGTCCTCACTGCTCACTGACTCCTGTCACAACGTCCCACCCATAAACTCCTCAGCCAGCTCCCGAGCGCTGCCTACCCCCAAAACACAACACAATCCCCCGAGCCTTCCCCTTCAAACTCCATCCCTCGCCTTCACCTCACTCCCGGCCCCGCTCCCCCGACACCCACCTTGCCCCGCTACCCCACGGGGGCTCCCCGCGGACCCTCCCCGTGCCCACCTAGCGCCAGCAAGTCGGCAGCAACGGCCTTGCCAATGCCAGTGCCGCCGCCAGTGACGATAGCCACCCGCCTGCGGAACAGCCCGGCCGCCAGTAGCCCGTGCATCACCGCCATCTTCCCCCTTTCTCGCACAGCGCCTCGCACAACGGCCACGGCCGCCACCCCCACCACGTGACGCGCGGCCCCGCCCGCCCCGGGTGCGCAGAGCACGGTGCTGGCTGAGCGGTGGTGGAGGTGCTCGGGGTCCTGGCAGCACGGATCGTCCTGCGGCACACCATGGCGCAGTACGGGTCCCCGCGGGCGGCAGGTAAGGGGGCGGGGCGTGGGGCAGTTATCCGCGGGTGGGTGGTGCCCGTGTCTGTCCCTGCGGTGGAGGGACCGTTGTCCGAGCACCTCGGAGAGGCCGGTTCCTCCTGGTGCCTCTGGGTCGCCTCAGCCTGCTGGGGCCTCGAAGCAAACCCAGCCACCCCCACCCGCGGTCTCTCCTGCTGTACGCGAGGGGTTGTGGTGCTTTTCTGCACCGTTTCGGGTCACCTTCGGCAGCGACGCTGGAAGACACCGTGAGGAGCAGGGTAACGGAGCCCCAGCCAGGAGGAGTCAGCGTAATGCTCTAAAAGTGTCATAAATAGCAGAGAAAGCCGCTGGTGTTCCCTGCCAGGCACCCGCGGACGGAGAATCCTGTCTCCAGGCATGGGCTTTGTCAGGAAGAGGCTGTGAAGGCTGAGGTGTTGCCGTTTACTTGTCCCTAGCATAGCCATTGTGTGCTAACGTGCCTTTACGGAGGTTGGTTTGTTTGTTTTTCCCCACTTAAAATCGCCCTCAATAAGCTCAGTATTAATTATTCAATTGTCACAGAGGACAGACAACGTTATTTTCCTGTGTATCCCGCAGTGAAGTGACAGAGCATCTTTGTCCATTGCAGGTGGTTTTAACCAGCGGTGATGTGCCCTGGAGCGTGTGTGTGCACGTTCAGTATCTTTCCAGGCATCTCCTCTGTCCTTTTCAATAGAAGAGATGTTTGTAATTATATCTCAATTTTGTCCCGTTATTTTTGCCTTAGGGGAGATTGTTAATGTGAGAAGAGAGTGAGAAAGTTTTTTTGGGTGGTGTTTTTTTGGGTTTTTTTTTTTGAAAGACACATAAAATGTCAGAATTATTGAATCTGTTTTGGCTTTCTTATTTGTTGAAAAAATTTATTTACTTTTCCCAAAACATGTCATAAAGTTTAATACTTTAAATCAGAGGCAAATGTAAGATAACATCTTCACCCTGGAGTTCAGTGTGTTTCAAAGGAAGCTGTATACCCTCCTTTTAACTGTAGGGAAGAGGATGCATGAAAAAGTTGACAGTGTGTCCCCACTCATTCAGCAAAGGGTGATAAGACAGGAATAGACTGCATAGTGACTTAGGCCAGTGAGGCAGCCATTAGACAAAGTTGCCTTCCAGGTGGGTTAATGTTTGCAGAATACCTTAATATTTTAAAGCATGGTATTACTCTCTGGAGGCAAAATGTGAAGTACTGTGGGTGACACTGCCGCAGATCCCCATTAACTGTCTCTGGCTGCCCTACATATCTTAGGCTGTATCACAGTGATCATTAATTAATCCCAGGGAGAAGCACTTATCTGTGCTAGTGAACTAGATCTTCATATTCCAACCTGCCTGCCATCCCAACTGAGCTGCAGGTCACCAAGGGAAATCTAGTGGGCCTCTCTGCTCATATGACTTGCTTGATTTCAGTGCTCTTCCTAGAGAGCACTAGCAAATTACTTTTTCTTCCCTATCATAATAGAATCATAGATAAGTTGCTTGGTTTTTTGAATTTCTCAATAGAAATAGAAATGTCATAAGCAACGGGCTGAACACATAAATTGAGGTTCTGTGAGTGATGAGTGAGAGGAGAAAAGGGAAAGGCATAAAGACTGGAGAGCAAGGAGCTGAGAAAAGAAGACATCCATTCCTTCTCATTCAATGGATGGTAGCCACTTCTGGTACAAAATCTATACGCAAAGAACAGGGCTGAGATAACCAATGTTCACAGATGTTTTCAGCAAGGGAATGGCTTGCTGTCATGTAGGTTGCCTTTGAACCAAGGATTCAAAGTGTACCTTTGTGTGAATTGATTTTACTCCAGTGGTTGAAATTCAAAATTATTTAAGCTGAAAAGAAGAAAATCCTATTAACTAAAATCAATTTTAATCTTCTTCTATGTTTGTACTTTATTTGCAAATGAACGTTTTCTTTTATTGGTAGCTTTAAAACATGCTGTTCTGTCACTACACACAGCCATAGCGGTAAATTCAGTAAGCAGAAGGTTCTTCTTACATATTTATGTTATTCTACAAACTCAATGTTCAGATTCTTAATTTTTATGTGTTAGGAAACTGTCCGATTAGGCAGCTGATTTATTTATTTATTTACTCAGTATGTATCAGCTTGCATTTAGAAGAAAATAAATCTGCGTTTAAAGCCTCAGAGTCTTAGTTTTCATTTTTTTGAAGATAAAAGCACCTGATTCCCCCCTTCCTACCCCCGTTTGGTATATCTATCTCTTAAAACATTAACCATTCAAAAATCAAAATGATGTTGTTGTGAAAAAGAATTCATCAATATTTTTTTTCCAGTTGTCAGCTACTTCAGATTTGCGGGACTAGCATATGGTATTCTTCAACATCTGCTTTTTTATTTATAAAATAAAAAAGGGAAAAACTAAATTTCCTGGCTTTAACAGCTCTCAGATTGTGTCTTGGCTTTGAATGAACTAGTTCAATTTGTCATGATGAATAGGGAACTCTGCATTTTTAGAAAAGGCTACTTTTTGTCAAAAGCTGATTTTGTGCTTTGCCAGCCTATGGCTTAGCTATTCAGCTGATGACATCTGCCAGTCCAGTATGCTGCCATGCTTTAAAAACCCTGGCAGTATTACATACTGCAGTAACTCCTTACAGCCTGTTGTCCTTCAGGCCATCTACGCCCTCCCATAGCTTATAATCCATGTTGGCAAGGGGAAGGTCTCAGAGTTGTTAAATACCAGCCTGATGTGAGAAAACAGATTGCTCCAAACAGGAGAGAAACTTCTATGGGATCCAAACCCCAGGACAGGTATCCCTGGGGCCAGCACTGTCACAAGGTGAGAGTGGAGGAGATTTAAATAAAAGCATCTCAGTGCCAGAAATAACTCTTTAATGCCAGAGATGACTTATGACAGAGGGTTTCTGCTAGTTAGCCTTCAGAAAAAATCAGGCTTGCACTCCAGCCTCCTCTGCTTTCCCAGAACCCTACTCTTATGGATGCTTCAGTTTCATATATTTTCTATGGGATGCCAAATTGCATAAAGTGTAACAACAATAATTTCTCCCTGTCTCCCATACCTATTACAAGAAATGCCTGAATTGAGCCAAAACCAAATGAAAATGGGTGTGAGTATCTCTTTCCTTACCTTTCTGGACCTTTCTGTGGGATTATGCAGAAGGCCTCTTTGGAAATCCCTGCTACTTTCACCTCCTGGCTGTGCATTCTCTCCTGTGGCTGTTTTTCCTTTCATCATATCTCACCAGCATCTAAGTGCCTTTCTGTTTTGTGGCTTCTGGTTTCTATGTCAGAATGCCTCCTGGCCAGCCCCAGCTGATGGTCAAGGCTTTCTGGTTGGTTCATCTGTTCAGAGAATTCTCCTCTGGAAGGGTACTTTATTCTCAGTAGTTTCTTGGGGGATTTCAGTCTAAATAGGAGATAATTAGGATTTTCCAACCTTTCATCATCATCCCTAGGAATTTTATTTCAGTGATTAGAAAAAAGGTGCTACTGAAGACAGACACCCCATTCAAAGCAGAGTTCGTAGTGGTGGAAGATGTAGAATATCAGCATCAAACACTTTCAAACTGATATGTAGACAGGTCTTATTTATAATCATACACCCTGCTAATACCATACTAATAAAACTGAAGCATTCACTTGTCTGCAGTTGAAAGTGCTGCATTTTTAATACCCTGACATCATGGATCTGTGTCTGTACTTGTATCAGATCAAGAGTCCCCTGAGCCAACTAATTCCTGCTGCTGGCGAGACTGTCTAAATATCTTAGATTATATTTACTGTGCAATGCATTAAGCAATCCTGAATCACTCCCAGGGGAATCTTCTAGTTCTCTGTGCAGTTTGGCTCATGAGCAGCTCCTGGGCTGCAGCCAGGTGTAAGTCTGAAAAAGCTCTAATCTGAAGCCCCCAAATATCTTGTCTAAATAAGAACCACAGGATGTGGTCCTTTCCAACCCTAACTATTCTATGACTCTATGATGTAATTTGGTGGTTGTATTTTTCAGATAATACTTTCCAGACTGGATTTACAATTGACTGTGTTTCCCATTGGGCTGCATGACTGCAACTTCTTGCTCTCGAGTTGCAGGTAATTCTATGTATGATCTCTCCTAATTTTGTCTGAGCAAATCACTGGGGGTGCTTGATCTTGCCAGCACAGAGCAGGGCGGGAAAGGAGAGGAGAAAGAGATAGTCAGGGATCTTTTGAGTATCAAGGGATGGAAAAAGAGCCTGAGGTGCTAACACAAAGTCCTGGTTTTTAGGTATTGTAAAAGTCAGGCAAGAGTCCAGCATGTATTAAACATCCTGGTGAAAGCACTGCATGATTTCCTAAGAAAAGGAGAGAGAGGTCTTGCAATCCTTCACTGAATTCACCTTCCCACCAGGTCTGTAGCTAGGACTGTGCTGTCTTGCGTTAGCGTGTTTCACACCCAGCAGTGGTGCTTCATAGCTCTGCAGTCTTCAGCCGTAGCAATTCCCACTGCTTCTTACTTGTGTATGTGTGTGTGTGTGTGTGTGTGTTTAGAAGGTGTTCTCTCTGAGCTCTGGAAGGGGAGGCAAGAGGCTCAAAACTCTGTTTTAATGTGCTATATGCTTGCTGTGTTGCTGTGTTACTGTCTTCTTGGCATCTACTTGGATATAGACATCTACTTGGATGCCTAGAGGAGGCACAACATAGGTTTGGTGTGCACAGCAAGCCCCTAGTGCATCTTCCCATCACATTTAATATCAAGCCTTCAAACTGAGGATGAATCAGGTATTATACCAATAAAAATAGATGCAACACTTGATTCCAGCTTAAGGACACTGCAATGAAGGCAGGATGTTCTGCGCAAGTTGGTGGGACTGACTTCTTTTGGCTGTTCCTATTGTACAGTGTAATCCATCAGTGACCTGGTGGATGGGGGTAGGGATTACAACGGGCATCTGCTGTTTCAAGGTGCAGTATGGCCTGCTTTGGCAAATGAAGAAGTGAGGGGTAAAGCAGGGCAACAGGGGAACATGCTGTCTCCACTTTATCATTGAGATCTTTTTCTTACAAGATATAGGGACTGCTGTTGATTTTATTCAAGATTCATATCTAAACCACTTGGTTTGCTTTGAAGATTTCAAACCAACCTCCATTTCCAAGTCATTTTCCTTTTAAAGCCTTGGTTCTCTTTAAAGGCTTATGTGAAAGTGCCATTCATTTATATTTTTAGCATAGTATAATAAACATGAAGAAACAGATCTCATCCCTATGGAGGCAGTGGGAAGCTTTGTGTCCTTTGTCTCAATTTTTCTTTTTTTCTAGCAGTCTGGACAAAGGAGTGGGGAGGGGCGGGACAGACAGCAGTTCAGGCTTCCACTCTAAAAAAAAGGTAGACCAGTACATTTTAGGGATTTTGAAAAAGTTTGTATGCAAAGAAAATCAGGCATTTAATTTAATATAAAATAGAAATGCACAGCTATTCTTGTATGCTGTTTTCCAGCCTTCAGTAATACTGATCTGCACAGTAGTTATTATTCTGTGACATTTGGAAAAGTTACGGAAGGGCAGAGGAAAATAAAAATAACTGATTCATAAACCAAATACTCTATAAAATGTCCTTGACTTTTAAAAACATCCTCTGAAAATGTCATCCAGAAACAATTTAGTGATACTTTGGAACACCTCTCTCCGCTACTTTTTTGGTTGTTGTGTTGGCTGTATTCATATATTACTGTCAGCAAGCGTTTGCGTGTCTCATGGAAAGACACAGGGAGAGCAAGGGGCTTAAGCCACCCAGCGTGGCACTGGGATCCAGCGAGCCCTTAATCACACGCAAGTGAGTCTGCACCTGCAGCTTCAGTGGTAGTCTACGTGTGCTGGCCAACACAGGTGGGCCAGTGAGATAGGTCCAGAAGTTGCTCAGCACTGGCACTAATGCCACCTGCTGACAGGCAAGAGCCCTGTGCCAGCTGATAAATCAGAAGGACTGTGCAAACGTGGGACTGTGCTGCTTGCCCGCTCCTCCCTTTGCTTTTAGTTTGAGCTTTTAGAGCCCTCTGCTTCTTGGGGGATGCATGGGGTGGGGTCTCCATTAGCAAACACCCATGAAGTTTTTTGGTGGCATGAATCATCTTACTGCATTATCTCCTCTGTTTCAGTGCTCGGTGCCATCCTCTACTTTTGGCAGTCCAAAAAGTAGTCCTTGAGGTCTACTTCTGCTTGAATGGACAGAGCATGGTCTTTTTTCTTGTCTCTCTCTCTGACAAATGAAAGTACTTTGAAGCTTGTGGATTAAGCAGGGAGGGAAAGACAGGTGCGATCTATGAGCTTTACTGTTTGCTTTCTCCTACCTTACTGAGATGGCATAGGCAGATGTTTCTCTTTGTGCATCTTGCTATTGTTATACAGACACTTCATGAAACCTCACAGTGGGCACTGCTGTGAGGAGTAGTTTTCCTCCCCCTCCTTAAACATTCTTTCCTCCAGGGGTAGCTGCATGGTGAACCTGATGAGGAAATGCATCTGGCTGAAAATAACATTTTATTTTCTTTTAAAATGCAAAAGTGTTATTTACAGTGAGACAAATCTGTCAAGCTTACCTCCAGCTGCACAGAGCATAGTATGATAGGGAGGGGCTGTTCTTGCCTTCTAACACGTTATTCATCACAGCTTTGAAGGGTTTTTTGCTACATTCAAGTGGCTGTGTAATATGGTTTGAGTTATTTCACCATGAATGGAAGAGGAGACATATGTCCTCTATTTCAGCAGGGTATGGTGAGGACATATATGTGAAAGATCATGTGGAGTCATTTAGGTATTGAGGTGTTGAGGAAGACCTACTGTTTGGCCCTCTCCCAGCATAAGGTCTGAATTAAATGTGCTTTCTTACATAGGTCTTGCCACATGTTTGTAGGGTCTGGGGCTGCATGTCCTGCATTAGACCAGTGCCTTTTTTTATAACATGATTGGTGACAGACAGATCTGTCCTAAACAGCTGGATGTGTCTGCTACCATCTATTTTCCATGTGTACAACCTGCCAGTGGATAACCCCTTTAAAAATACTAGGGATTGGAAATAGTCCTTTGTGTAATAGGCATCCTTAGAAACACAAACATCCCCATGCACAAAATCAGAGGTGGGGTTGGGTGAAGAAGCGATTGGGGATGGTGAGGCTATGGAGTAAAAGGAACAGGTGAAGGAGGATCTGTGGCTGGGGAGACCTCTCTCAAGGTGTGTCTCTGGGGTGTATTTTGCCTTATCTCTTTCCCGTTCTGGGTAACTCACAATGCTTCTAAAGCACAGGTTGTTTTTTGTTTCTGCAGATAACCCCTGCATCATGTGAGTGAAGACACTGCTAGTTCTTCTTACATGTTGTACATTTTATATCACTATTAAAATAAGAATTGATGCTCCTCACTGCTTACTGTTTATGTTTTTTGCTCTCATGTCTGCTCTGAGCAGTCATAAAAAGGTTACTTGTGCTGTAGCAGGGATTTAAGATCAATGATTTTTTTTTTAGCTTGTGGGAAGGCTCTTCCTTCTTGTCTGTATTCAAACCAGATAATTTCTCTTCTGTTAGCAGCAGGATCAAGCCGTGAAAACCAATGGGAAAAAACCTCCTCTGACCTAAATTGTGCAAGGCCAAACTTTTAGACTCCTGTTTCGTGTGTCAAAGACTAATACTGTCATGAGAAGCGTAAGCAGCGGTAGCTTTCCTGCATAGTAACAGAAAACTATGCTTCTAAAAATTCCTCTACAGAGTGTTTTTGCAGAGCCGCCTCCCCAGAGTTCTCCATCTGTTTTCACATGGAGATTAATAACAAATTGTTTGGCTAATAAACTGCTCCCAGCTATCTCTGAAATGTGACCATTTCTTTTCCTTCCCTCCTATGAACAGTTATTAGATTCCTGTCTGCCCCTGTGCTGCCAACATGGGAGACATCACTACTATTAGATGCACAGCAATTGTCATGTTTCAGCTCCACAGCAAAGCTTTTAAGGAGTGAAGATCTCAGTGTATGTCTGAAAAGAGTTGGTGCTGTGAACAGCTGTGTGGTGCTGAGGGCTGGTCATGTTCTTACAGGACATAAAGAAGAGAGAAAAAATAAACTTCATGTACACTACTGTGATTTCTGCAAAAGCCCATTTTTTGTTTGCGTCTACAGAGAAAATATTCCCAGGAAAAATGGGACTGAGGCTTGAACCTGTCTGATTCACTAGCATCCCTGTGGGACGTGGGGCTGATGGTGGTATTTCTAAGTGCTGTGTTCAGGTCTGGACCAGGTGGTAGACGGTATTCCCAGCTGCTCCATTGGCAGGAACAGATGAGAAAAAAATAAACATCTACTGTGAAAGCAGGCTTAATATCAGGAGGAATCTTTTTGCTGTTTGAATCTGACTGCTCCCTAATACAAGCCAGAGGACTTCTCCACATTAATACCTCTTAGGCTGAAATATTGGTTACCCAACTGCTGGCAAGATACCCAGTCCATATTTGGAAGTTTCCAGTTACGGACAGTTCTCCACAGCCCTCTGTGACGTATATCAAATGACACCTACCCACTTTGTTTAAACACCTACCTAACATCTGCCCTGTATTTCTATCTTTCAGCTTTTTATCTTACTGCATCCACCTCTGCTGGATCAAAGGCATCTCCTTTGCCATGTTTTTGTTTCTGATGTAGACAGACTGGCATCAGATTTTACCTGCTTGTGCTTAAACAGAATAATCTGGGCTCCTTTGCTTCTTTATCCCAAGGGCTCTGCCCCAGCCACAGCAACAGTGCTGCTTAGGGGCTTGTCCCCCCATTGCCCATTCCTGCTTCTTAGCTCAGGAGCAAGAGAAGACTCTGAACTTCTTCCTTATATCTAACCTGAACTTCCCCTGTTTAAGTTTAAACCAATTACCCCTTGAAAATGGGGGTTATATTTCCCTTTTCCCAGTCGTCGGGAACTTCACCTGACTGCCATGATTTTTCATATATGATGGACAGTGGCTTAGCAACTTCATTCGCCAGTTCCTTCAGGACCTGCAGTTGGATTTCAAAATAAACCACCAAAATCTTATATTTGTGGGAAGACCAGGACCATACTGCCAAATCTAAAAATGCTCAACTTCTTTCTAGCATCTGTTAAAAAATTTCCCCAGCACTGTGTGGGCTACAAATTATGATAACTGTGTTTCTTAGTTTCCTGTTAAAGAGATGACTCAGATACTAGGTAGAAGCTTAATTATTGGTCACATGCATTCTTTTAAATGTAAATGTTCAACAGAGCTCTTCAGAGTTGTTAAAACATTATTCAGTGTATTCAAATTTGTACCTAAATACTTCATGAATACTTGGCACAGTCAGTTTCTTAGATGCTATGAAATCTGAGAACCCGTAATCCTGCATCTTCCATGTTCATGGAGAAGGCTTTGTCTGCCTTGATGCATGTTTAATTATATGTCTTTTACTTACACAGCTTTCCCATAGATAACAGTGTCACCTTATATTGCTGTTAATTTTGCTTGAATGAAGAGTACACACTGAGCCCTTATATTTGTTAAAATTATTTGTGAAGATTTGGGTTGTCTTCCCAGCACAATCAGAAAAATTTGCTGTGTTTTGCAATTCCCCCTCCAGGGAAGTAATCTTTTGCTTTAAATTCACTGTATATGCTATGTTTTTAAGTTTTGACATCACTACGTAATGCTAAATTGGCATGGTTTGAACCATCATTCTTTTTGACATCATTTGGTTGCTTTTTGTAATATCCTTGCAATGGTCAAAAGACATTCAAAATGAGAAAGGCTGGTACTAATATAGCTGTTGTAATGCAGGATGAGCTCAGTGTTCCTGCTGCAGTTGTCTCTCATCTAGGCAAGTCCTTTAAATCAATCAACTTCTTTTTCATCTGTGGTTTCATTTCTTCATTCTCATGCATGTGGGCCAAAACTATTGTCTTCTTTGTAGTTCCAGCATTGCAGAGGAATGTTAAATTCACCCAGTAAGCTGTGCTTGTTTAATCTCTTCTTATAAATGTTAATACTCTTTCCTTGTCCAGTAGCTTTGGTTTGTTATGTTTAAAATTGGAACATGGGAATCAGGATTAGGTGATACTACAAAACACGTTTCCATGTAATAAAATTGATGTTCAGGACAGCAATAAGGATCTTCAGATGACATTTAAACCAGCTGGAAGTAACCTTTTACAGGAAAATTCTGCCATTTTTTTCTACTTGATAACAAAAAGACACTGTTTCAGCCTTCTCTCTCATTTTAGGCTGGGAATGGAGTGCGTAGTTTGGATGCCAGCAGTGGGACATCTTACCAAAACAAAGAATCCTTGGCACTGTTGTCTGATCAATGACTTCAAAGTGCAGGAGCTGTTAAATTGGAAACGAGTGCTGCAAGATGCCAAGTGAGGTGCTTGAAAGCAGCAGTGGGATGCAGGAGACCATGCAGAAAGAGAGCAAGTCTGGAAGCCAAAGTCCTCGCTGCAGCTCCATGAGAAGGGCTGTGGCAACCACTGTCACTTTTGATGGGGAAGCCACTATGGACCGGAGGAAAAAGAAGAAGAAAGAGCCCCGTCCTGAGTCAATAATAGTGTATCGGTCAGAGAATGAGAATAAGGTGGAAGAAGAACAGGCAGATGAAGGAGGGGAGAGGGGCTCTGAGGAAGGCTCCAAGTTCCTGGGTCAGTCCACGGCAGATGGTATGTATTCCTGAGAGCACCCACTTCCTGTAAATTTTTTTTGATGCCAGCATGCACTGAGGTCAAATGGAAGTGACTGTGGGACCAAACCTCTTACCCCCAAGTCTGCAGGCAAGGACAGCTTGAGTTCATACATGAAAATGTTCTGAAATAAAAAGCATTACAGGCTGAGCTGAGTTGTCTCCTGCAGTTCATTGCAGAGGTTGGTTGTTGCTGCGCTCTTAGTTTTAAATGTATGTGCTAATTGGAGTTGATCCAGAAAAATGCTGTAAGAGTGTGCTTTAAGCCAGTGATGCTGTGATCAAGCCCCTCTCCACACCTGAAACAACTGCCTGTTAAGTGAAAGGATGGAAGCAGATGGATTTAGTGGCTCTACCCATGGTAGGGAGTTTTACTCATTATCTAGGATTTGCTGTTGCCTTCTGTTTGCATATTCTCAGCACAGCTTCCTCATTAAGAGTGATTATTTGCAAGGTCATCGTAGGGCATGTTGGAGCAACTTTCACTTCTGGTGTCTGTCCTGGATCCCCTTGTAGGGAAGAAGTGTGGGAGGTAGGTCCTATGGCTAATCCTCTTGTGAAACAGCAGTGCAGGCTGAGAGGGGCATAAATGTGAATACATACTCTGGATCCATTGGCTGCACCAGACTCTCCCATGATCCCAACCTCTATCCTCAGGACTTACCTGCTGCCTTCTTATTTTTGTGGGCCACTTCAAGCTGCTCAGCCTCCTTTTAACAGCCTCTGAAGACCTCCTGAGCTAGTCAGATTTAAGACCAAGCGGAAGCATATTTTAGCCCCATAAAAGAGTTTATGGCTAGTACTACTGCAGGGACCATCCTAAACCAGTGTCACTTGGAAGCCAAGGCAGTCTGTTTGTGACTTTTAACACACATCCCAACACTTACCTTTTTGGTATCTTTGTTGATGCCTTAAATATAATTATAGGAGAATTTTCAAGTTTTTTCTAGACTTTGAAAATCATTTTAGATTGAGACACAGTGCAGATGTAAAGTGAAATATTAGCTATTCTATTATATAGCTATATACCGTAGCTGTATAATATAACTCCATGTGTGGATGTGCTTGTTCCAGAACAGGAGTTTTAATCATATTTATCTAATTCACCCCAAGTGTCCACACTGTTCAGGAATAAATGTATGAGGATACCAGAGAAAATAGGCGTACCATTTTTGATTCATTCACTCCATCTCATCTCTTTTCTCATATCCTCCTGCAGCACTTTCCCTTCACACATTTTTCCTAGTGCAGATGCTGGAGTCTTCTTCCTTGTGGCTTCTGTATTCTAGAATTTTGTCTTCTCCCTCATTAGCTCTTCTTCCATTTTCTTCTGTGATAATCTTCTTTATACTGCATTGCTTCTTGCATTCCATCTTTTTAAAAGATGGAATTATTACTCCATATGCATTTCTCCATATGCATTACTCCATATCCACACTCCATCTATTACTCCATATGCATTATCTAATTGTCTTTGGGGTCGTTGGGGATTTACACAATAAATCTAACGTAGATGAGTTTATCTGTGTTTGTAGGTGTCTGGAACATGCCTTTAGACAGCCGATATGTGACCTTGACTGGAACAATCACCAGGGGAAAGAAGAAGGGTCAGATGGTGGACATCCATGTCACACTAACGGACAAAGAGCTGCAGGAACTCACTAAGTCAAAGGAACCTCCTAAAGAGGATGTACCTGAGAAGAAGAAGAAATGTGATGTTGGGCTAGACAGAGGACCCCACATCGTCCTCTGGACCATCATTTGCCTCCCCATCATTTTTGTAGTGTCCTTTGTGGTTTCATTCTACTATGGAACCATTACATGGTATAACATCTTCTTGGTGTACAATGAAGAGAGGACCTTCTGGCACAAAATCACTTTTTGTCCGTTTCTGATCATCTTCTACCCAATTATAATTATGGTTGTGTCTTTTTCCCTAGGCCTGTACTCGGCCGTGGCCCAGGTAGCATGGTCCTTTGGGTACTGGTGGCATGCTGTCAGGGATATGGAGAAGGGCTTCTGTGGCTGGCTCTGCAGCAAGCTGGGTTTGGAAGATTGTTCTCCATACAGCATTGTTGAGCTGCTAGATTCTGATAATATCTCAGGTAGTCTCTCTGGCAAGAGCTCTGCTCAGGGGGTTGAGACCTCGGCAGTCTGAGCCTTTGTCCTGGCTGACTATTTTGGTCATATGTAAGTGGTTTTCATCTAAAAAACAACATGCTGAATTTTTATATATATATATATATATTTAAACACAAACTTAATGAAAAAAATACTGGGCTGGGAGTGCTCTTTAAATGTCACAGAATGCAAGTGTGCTAGTTTCACATGGTCTGGGTGGGGAGGTGCATGGCTCTCCAAGGATTTGCCATCTGTTTTAGCTAATTACAACTTCTAGGAATGGTGAGAAAATCCAGGTCTGTGGTGCTCACCCTGTTTGTGGCACAGCAGAGAGACATGCTGAAAAATTCACTTCTGTAAAGTTAGACTTTCTTTTTCAGGAGTAGGACATAACAGTGACCCACTGATGGCGTGAAAAGAAGTCCATACTCAGGAGATGAACTTCAGGAGATAAGAACCTATTCAGAGGTGAAGGCTAAATTGCAAATCATGTGATGTTCCTGCAGTTTTCCTAAAAACGGTCCTTTTCCAGTCCTTCCAACAAGTGCAGCAAACATTCTAGGTAGCTAACTGCTTAGATGCTGTCAGAGCACAAAAAGACCTGGTCTTTCTCTGAGAGAGGACAGCACAGCTTCCAAGAAAGGCACATGAACTCTACACTGAAATGCACCCATCACATGATGGAAAGACTTGCTTTGTAATGTGGTGCATGGGGACCTGATGGGCCTGTCACCAAGCACCCCCAGGTGCACAGATAGGTGGTTAGGACACACCTGCATTTGATTTCTTGATAGATGCACTGCTAGGGGAGAATGGGCTATGAGAGTTGTATGCAGGGTGCAGTGCCAACAGTTGCATTTATAGGGAAGAAACACCTGCTCTGAGGAAGCATAATCAGTTTCCATGTCACTGCAATGCAGGTGTGGGCTGGCAACACCTATATTTAGGTAGGTGGGGTTAGAATCATAGAATCAACTAGGTTGGAAAAGACCTTTAATATTATCAAGTCAAACCATTACCCCAGAACTGCCAAAACCACCACTAAACCGTGTCAAATGTTGAAGGTGCTTGGGATGGGAAGGTCTCACTGAAACAGTTGTTCTCTTTTCGAAGTTGCTCTTATGAAAGAGCTGCTGGACCTTCCCTTTCAGAACAGGGACATCCGTGAGCCAATGTCTGTTAGTGCCAGTGCAAATGCATTAGTGGCTCAGCTCTGGAAATCTGCATTCCCCACACACTTCCTGGGTAATTATGTAGAAGAGCAGTGGATTATACATCCTTCTCCCCTCATGTCTCATTTTTATAATTGGTTTCCCTCCTTTGGGACTTTGCATGGCATCTTAGTGGTCTGCCAGACCAGGCTGAGGTGGCCACCATAGACTGCAGAAATTTTAATTGTCTCTTTAAAAAGCTGACTAGCAGAAAAGTCCATTTTCTGTTTGGGCCTTAGGAGGACTAAAGGAAAATGAGAGAGGTGTAATAGACTCTAATGGGGACTCAATTACACATCTGAAACATGATTAATTTCCTGAGTGCTCCAGTTCAGCTGGTGCTGCTAGAAGATCTGGCTCAGGCCCAACCCAGACGAGCCCACCATTTGCATGTGTGTAGGTAGATCATTCGTAGTGTGCAGTCAGGCTGCACAGTCACTCATGTCTGTACAGGTGTTTCACTTCCCCAGTCTCCCTACCAGAGGTGGAGCTGCTTTAGTTTTAGGATGGTAGAGAAGCATTCAGAAGCTGGGTTTCACAGGAACTAATGTTTTGTGTTGTATTCCAAGGATGAGCTCAAGATCACACTGACTGACTCTCCTGGTTAGGACATTTGGGAACTGGTGATGTATAAACAAGTCTGCTGATCCTCTAGGCCTGACACATAAATAAGTAAAGTCCCTGCTGCATCTTTGGTCTGTCTCCTTCTGGGAGGTCCAGCCAAAGCAGCCTCTTAGCGCTGTCTTGAGGATTAGCAGTATGAATAGTTATAGCCAATAGTGAGTAGCTAAATATCAAAAGCAGGTTTGGCCCCACACTTTACTGGCAATGCAGAGGTGCTCCCTGGGGACAGGTACAGCCAGACTGTATTTGCTGCCTCCTGATGCACAGCTTTCAGTTTTTACTGGCTAAATCTTTAAAGGCAATGACCAACTTCCAGAAAACCAAACCAAACCAAAACAAAAAAAAAATATAGACCCAAACTTAATAGCAGGTAATTCAGTGGGGTTCAAAGAAGCTGACCTATGCCTGGGACCAGTTCAAGCAGTGAAATGCCTTTCACATGGCTGTTTCAATCAGGCTTGATATGCCTCTGAATTAATAGAGAAGCTGAGGATCAGTCATGCATGTGCTAGCAGTTTGTAGTGACCCAGCACAGCCACTCTACTTCTTCCACATGAAAATCACAGGCTCCCACATGGCCAGAGGGTGGGAAGAAGTGATGCTTAACAAGCATTAATGGGAAGACAGGCCTGTTGGCAAGTGTTCTCACGCTTTGCCTAGAGGGATACTGCAGGCATGAAAGGAGTGGATTGTGTATCTTGGCCTCAACATGCAGCAAACAAGTGGGTTTGGGGGAAGGATGGCTGGCAAATGTGCATTGCTGCAGAGGGAGAAAACCCACTTCAGCTGTCACTGCCAAACAGCAGCTGTTCAAGGCTAGATGAAAGGCTGGGGTCAGAGCACAAAGAGTCTTCATCTTACAGAGGGCTTAAATGATAAATACTAGCTCATTACAGAATACAGCCATGTGAAATGTTGGCTGAGCTGCAGGATTTACTTTTAGGATTGCAAACAGCCAGACAGAGTGGAGACAAAACCAAATCTGTGCCTCTTACTGCTATGTAGACACAAAAGAGTGTCAGAGAAGTTGTAGTACCCTCTCTCTGCTGTGGCAGCTATGTTTCTGGGGTTGGAGGCCACCTCTTTGGGGATATACTGGAACAATCCATTGTGTGTCTTCTACTTCTTTACACTTAACCAAGCTTGCCTCTGCTCCTGCTGATGTCAGGGTATTCTGACATTGATTTTGGTTGAGGCTAGTTTAAGCTTGAGGTTAGTTCTGGTGCTATTTGTAAAAGTTTTATTCCAACTTTTCTCAACACAACTCTGGATAGCTTTGTTTTCTCTCTTGCCCATTATCCCCTGAAGTGGTTTGCCTGCTGCAAAATATATAATCATTAACAATTGTAATAGAAAAAAGCACAAGTTTTTGTCTTGTTCTATCCTTGCTTTCAGAAACTCACAAGTAATTTTTGCTTATGTGTCACTGTCAAACTGCAGGGAATTCCAGTTATTCTGATGTTGAGTACGTTTCTGGCTGCTCTAGTCTGGATGGTTTTGGTTTTGTTTTTTTTTTTAAGTAAAGGTAGTGTGTGTTTGCTGATTGTTATTTTTAATTGCATTCTCTTCTCCCATCCTTGCTGGCCTGGGTGGAGAATAAAGATGTACGTGGCTTTAGAAGAGTGTTGCTTTCATGCTTCTGCTTGATTTTGTGTTTAAAAACAGTGCTGTGGGATAGGCAGTCATCTCATACTGATAATTGATTAAAAGTCATTAACTTTCAAGACCCGCTTTAAAGTGTGGCTGAAATTGGTCTCAGTTTTACCTTTTATTAACCTTTGCCTGTCCAGAGCTGCCATATCTCTTGGCTCTGGGTTATTTTTTTGTTTTACTTAATAGTGCACAAATGAAAACATTTTAATTTAATTTCACTCATGAGTACCTGTTTGGCTTTAGCTCCAAGGATCTGTAGGGAGGGACACACTTCTGTACCAAAATAGGAAGTATATATTTAACTCTACAAATATGGTCTGTGTGTCTGTGACTTGGAGATGCTATTTACAGCTGTGCTGGGAAGATTTCTTATAACCTGTTAGTACTCCAAAGATGTCTCTGAAGAGTCAAAGGAGAATCGCTTTTAGAGTCGATTTCACCTGCAGGTGATTTCCTCCAACTGGTAGTGCCATGTCCCACACAATAGTTGGAAATACCAAGTACTTACTGTGTGATGCCTGCTGCCAACATTGCTAAGGGAACAGGATTCCATTCATGGGACTTCCCACCTCCAGTGAAGAATCTGGTGAAGGACACCCAACTCGCTGGTATGGCAGGGTGGGATGGAGGAAGTGGACCCAAAAAATTAGCTTATAAGCCTTTCCGGTCTCACCTTTGAGGTACAAGGTAATAATTTTATAAGATAATGATTGGCAGTGGGAAAGACTGCTATTGAAGACCTTTGCACCAGGCAAAACACACCTCTATGACTGCATCAAGTATTTCACCAGCAGGCTAACTCTGCCTGCTGGCTTACTCATCCCATTCAGTTTCTCCAAGAGCTGAAACAATGACAGTGTGAACAGTGTGACAGTGCTTTGAGACAGTGCTTTGAATTCTGAGGCTGGGATCCTGCAGTTCATCACTCTGAGATTAACAGCAGGGGCTGCTCCATGGATCCATATGGCAAACCCCATGGATGCCTTTTCGAAGCTGCAGCAATAGTTAAGAAAAGCCACTACAGTCTGCTCTTGCACACTGAATCCTGCAATTACACTAGCATTAAAGAGAGAAAGTAAGGATGCACAGCCCACATTCCTACACTGTAATGGACACAATTTTGCTCAAAGCTTATGCAAGCCCCTTTTGACACAGGCAGTGAATTATCTGTTGGACCAGTGCCATTCCTGCTTCTTTCTAAAGATTTTTCAATGTAGTATAAGACAGTGATATTGAGGCAGATTCATTTCTGACCAGATTAGTCCATCCAAATTTATTCCCTGTACGGAAATGGGAACTCAAAGAGAGAAAGGTTGAAGCAAAAGTGGGGGCTAATCCACTTGGAAATGTAACTTTTCAATTAATTTGGCAAATTAGAAGGGACACCAAGTTTGCTTGCCTTCACTACTAGAGGATAATTTCTCTTCTGACAGGCAACCATTTGAAGATAAGGGAGGGCTTGTGATTGTGTGTTTGATTAGGGTAAATTGCCAGGGGGTTCAAAAAGCCCCCTGGGCATCCTTTCACATAAACAGGTGAGGTGTGATTGCATGTGAACAAGCAACCCAGAGAAATGAAGAGTGAGGGGCTCTAATGGGTCCCCCTTGGTCACCCAGTTCCATTACTTTCAGTCTTCCTAATTTCTTACCATTACACAGTAGCTGAAGTCTGTCAGAATGCATTAAAATGAGAACATCTGAGCCAGGCCAACAATACATTTGTCCCTGTGTTAAAAAAATACTGTTGCTTTTAGTGTGCTAAACCATAAAACCTTCTGCCAGAAATAGAGCAGTTAAAATCCATTGTGGCTTGCTTCCATTGAAATTAGGTATGCCATGGATGAATTTGACCTGGAGCCCTCTGAGATACAAAGATGCTGCTCAGATGTGACCTCCCTGTATTAGAGCTCCTTTTCCCACCCATTTCTTCTAGGTGGAAATTTAACTTCACAAGATAAAGAAGAATAACTATTGAATGTGATAGTATGTTCTGCCTGGCAAATAGGATAAAACCCCACCTCCCAGGCAACATGTTCCCTCAGGGCTTGGTTTATTACAAGTTCCTCCATCAGTTTATTAAGACCAATACAGTTAAAGGTGCCTTTGACTATCTTCATATGTACATCAAGTTCCTTCTGCTCCTGCAGTGGTAAGGTAAGTGAATCAAATATTTCTACTACAGAATAACAGCAAACTGGCTCATTATGACATAGCACATAGATAGCTTAATTTATTCAAGCCTGGTTATCTGAATCACCTGCAGTTGAGATCCTGACAACCCCAAATATAAGCAAGCTGAATGGCTTTTACAGTGTCAAAGCTGGGCATGAATCCAACAATCCTGGGGTAGTTGGTCTAAAGAGAGCATGCCTTTTATTCAGTCTTTCTTTCTAAAATACATGTCCTAAACTACAAAAGTGTCAGCCTCTAATGTCTTTCACTGTAATGTATTTAAATAATTTGTAGCAAGCTACTCTTTATAACTACAGGCAGTTATTAGAATATCCTTCCATCATAATGGAGATTTTCGTTAACACTTTAACCATGTAGAAGTTGCATACTGAATTAATAAATACAAGCAATTTTAACCTTCATTAATTTATTCAAATGAGCTCCCCTGTGACTTAAGAAATGAGCAGAAATAATTCTTAGTAACTGCATGTAGTAAAAAAAAAAAAAAAGTTAAATATTTAATATAGCAAGCAGTATCATCCCAAGGCACATGTAGTGACATTGCTAAATGACATCTCTGGTCATTAGTAATACTAGTACTCCTCTACAATGCAATTACACACTGCTAAAGTGATGAACTCTAATATTGAAACAGGCTATAAAGCAAGTTTCATGTGGTGGTGGTGACCTCAGCCATCCACACAATAACAGCAGGATTGCTGAGTCTCCAGTTCCACCCTAAAATCAAGTCTCTTTTGATGGTTATATTTGCCATTTATTTCAATAGAAAGTTATAAAAATCTGAATGTCTGCCTAGTACAAAAGACCTGCAGAAATCAGCAGTTGTCATCTTGATGTCTTCCTTCCCTCCAAGGAATTCCTGACAAAAATAACTGACAGAGAAAACTTCAAATTATTCTTCCCCTGCCTCTACATCTAACATTGTCATATGTCTGCTAGTGTCATAGGTTAGCATCAATTTGTACAAAGAAACACACTTAATCCCTTCTTCTTCCCCCTGAAATAGCAGCTCCTGACTTCACACTGCTGCTGGTCCTGCAAAGCTGCACAAAATGGGAACCTGCAAGAATTAAAAGCTTTAAAAACATTATCTCCCATCCTCCATGTTGCAGTGTTCCATTTTTAAAATGCATTAAGGCTGATATTTCTCTAAAAATCCAGATTTTTATCCTTTCAGTGTGATTGGCACCTTCCCCCCCAGTTCAGAAAGAGCCTTGTTTGGCAGCTGAAGACTCTCTGCATCCCCTCCTGCAGTCTGGTTGGATAGATAAGAAACAACATCCTGTGCTGTGAGGATTAAACTGGACTATTAGACAGCATGTGTGTGTATACGTGTGTATACATGCATGGTGCTGGTGGCGGGAGGACACTAAATGCTTATCCTTGTGCATCCACAAAACAAATCCTTCACACAGTGAGTTATCCTAGCTGGCTTGTCCAGAACAATCCCACTGTGTGAAAGTGCTTTCCAGAGATGCTGAAAACACAGCTGGATTGCTAATGGCTGCAAACAAAGACTTACTGCACAGGAAGAGGTGAGTTAGGAAGACTGTGAAACGAAGAGCATGTGGAGAACAAGATGGATGAGATTCTGCTTCTGTCATAACCTAAACCAGCATCCAATACAAGACTTCTGAGGAAAATGTTGTTTTGCTGTGTCCTATAATGCAGCCTGCTTTTCTTACAACCTATGCTTCTACCAAGCCTAACAGACACATCAAGTGTAATGCCCCGCAGCCCCAGATGGCCAACAGCCCAAT